>WSYH01014972.1:0-14859 GCA_036426205.1 Ascaphus truei
GCATATCTCATCCAGCTCTTTGGGTCTTTGGTACCAGAAATGACGGAGGACAAACTCCAGATGGACAGAGCACATAGACTGCCTAGACCTAGAGGCCTGGACCCCAAAAAAACACGAGATGTGATTACACGTCTACACTACTTTCGTAGCAAGGAGGAGATACTGAGAGCCGCTAGATCTGTTCCAAGGATAGAACAAGACAACGTCCAGCTTCTCATTTTCCCAGATTTGGCTGAAACCATGTTGAACAAGCGTAAAATGTTCGCTCAGGTCACAAACACACTGAGAAATCGTAAAATACGCTACCGTTGGGGTTTTCCATGCAAGATAATATTTACCTACCAAGAACAAACACATATATTTCTCGCTCCAGAAGAAGGTGAAGAGAAATTGCGAGCAATGGGTCTCCATGAGCCAGAGGACATGGAGGCCTCCCAGCGGGCCCAGCCCCCACCTAAACAACAACGCCCAGCATGGGTAATGACCCCGACTTCACGAAGAGAAAAGAACCAGCCCGCTTGAAATTTGGAGCTGATCATTTATTGAGTTTCCAGTTAATTTTACAGACTGGCGGAATGTTGTTCGGAACATAAGGCACAGCTGAACTTGTTGTTTACTCCAGATAAGCTCTTTTTCTTGAACAGGAGTGGAGACACCTGGCGTCAATTCACTAACTTGAACCACTCCCAATGACCAAGGCGCTCTGGTTATCAAGAATCTCCCGAAGATAACTTCCCATACTGTGAAAGGTTTTAGTTTTAAAATACAGGCTAACACGAGGGTTGCTTTGGAAATGTTTTATTCAAAATTGACTGTTTCTAAATGGACCGAAAGTCCCAAAACACCTAGAAACTGATAGACAGCCTGATCTAAGTTTAATGTTTTGTGCAGTTGACACATGTTGGCCGGGGTTGGGGGTTTTCGGACTCGGTCCTCGGGGGCTGTCGGCGGGCCGGCCTCTGTGGGTGTCCCTGTTTTGGTGCGGGTGGCCCGGACGGTGGCTCTGTCTTTGACTGGGTCGCTGGATGGGCCGCCTGTGCTGGGGGGTGGCCCGCTGGTGGCTCTTGGGGCGCGGGTTTGGACACCCTGGGCCTAATTCGAAACCGTTTCCTGGGTAAAGGTATGTCCTGGTTGCAGGATATCTATGTTATTTATTCTTTGCACTGTTCCGTTTGTGTTTCTCCTCCCCTATAGACTAAATATAGATTTTGAGATGGCCGAGCACTGGATGCCAGTCTGAGCTACTCAATGAGAGAAAACTAAGGAAAGATAAGGTGATGTAAATAGTTACGATGTTTCATTTCCACCTCGTTTTTCTGTATCCTGATGTGTAAGACTACACACACAATCCGCCCCGTACTTACCGGGGTGTTGCTTTTGCTTTTGTTTTCTGAAAATTTGGCTCCCAAACAAAGGAGCACTGTGGCATTAAGCCGTTGGGCTGCAACCCGCCCCCCACAGGTTTGCGCATCCCGTGACTGCGATACACTCGCATCACGGGACCTGAGATGGTTGGTCCCCCCAAACATAGTTTGGAAACCGGGGTCCTCTTTTTACCCCACCCTACCTTGTCCACCCTCCCCCCACACCTAGTTTTACAAGCATGTGTTACTGCAGAAAGTGAATATGTGTATCTCTCAAGGTGTATGTTCACGATTCAGACTGTTTACAATAGTTAAGACTCTGTTTCGTCTGCTATATATATGTCATCACTCTGTTCACCTGTATCATAGACCTTTCAAGCACCACTATGCCGATTAATATAATTTCCCAAAACACCAAGGGCCTCAATACCCCCCGTAAGAGACGAATAGCCCTTTCAGAGGCCAAAAGACTAGCAGGAGATATCATTTTATTACAAGAAACGCATCTGAAAAAGGAGGATCAATCACTGCTGTACAGTAGCGACTACCCTCTAATCTATCACTCATCATCCCATACAAAAAAAAATGGGGTGGCTACACTTTTCCACAAAAATCTAAATTTCAAAGTAGACAAAATTAAAAATGACCCTGCTGGGAGAATTCTGATTGTTACAGGATTACTAGACTCTACCCATCTGACAATAGCTAACATATATGCCCCTAATGAAAATCAAGAATCCTTTTTCCAGGAGCTCACAAATTTAATAAACTCTGTCCAGAAAGGTTTTCTAATTCTTGCAGGGGATTTAAACGCAATCATGGACCCAAATTTAGATAAATTACCCAGTCTCCCACTACCACCAAAGATAGCTCCCTCAACTCGTGGTCTCGTATCCATGACCAAGGATCTGATGGTGGTAGACTCCTGGAGATTAATGAACAACAAAGAAAAAGATTTCTCCTTCTTCTCTCACCCCCATAACAGTTATTCACGTATAGACTATATTTTAATTGACCAACAAATTAGCGGTAACATTTCCTCCGCAATAATTGCCCCCTCTGCTTGGTCAGACCATTCTACAATTATAACTAAACTGGATGGCCTCACCACCAAAAACAAAACGAGGTTGTGGTCCTTAAATGAATCATTATTGTCGAACCCACAAAATCTCCAACAATTGGAAGAGGAACTGGTCCAATATTTTGATATAAATAACACCCCGGACGTTTCCCCTTTTACCCTATCGGAGGCCCATAAATCTGTGCTTAGCGGTAAGCTGATCGCTCTGGCTTCTCGGAAAAGGAAGGAAAAAACGGAACACATTGTGACATTAACACAAAAGTTATCAGAACTAGAAAGTATCCATAAAGCAAATCCCTCCCGAAAAAACTATAGACAAATAATCTCAGTAAGAGGGCAATTAAATCTTTTGTTAGTGACAAATGCAGAGAGAGCTATACGATGGACCCAACAGAAATACTATGAAAAAAGCAATAAGGCAGATAAAATGCTAGCACGTAAGCTAAAACAAAAGCAGGTTAAAGCTAGGATCCATAATATTTATACTAAGAATGGAAAGATATCAAATAGCCCCAAAGTTATAAGTGACGCTTTTAAGGAATATTATACATTTCTTTACAATCTGCCTGGCCCAGTGGAAGAATTGGCTAAAAACAAAAAAGCGAAAAAAATTCAAAACTTTCTAACTCAATGCCGGCTCCCCACGCTGGAACCAGAAGATATACTAAATCTTGAAAAAACTATAGAACCCCCTGAAATCTTGGAGGCTATAAAATCTTTGAAAAATGGGAAGGCCCCTGGTCCGGATGGATTTTCAAATCTTTACTACAAAAAATTCTCCATAATACTCCTCCCACACTTAACCAAAGTATTTAATGAGATGCTTCTAGGCCTCCCCCCACCCAGAGATATGCTACGAGCAACCATAGTAGTAGTCCCAAAAGATGGAAAAGACCCCATGATGTGCTCTAGCTATCGACCTATATCATTATTAAATACAGATCTAAAATTATACACGAAAATTTTGGCCACTAGATTAAACAATATTCTTCCAAGATTGATCCATCCGGACCAGGTTGGTTTTGTCTTGGGCAGACAAGCACTTGACAACACAAGGAGGACGGTGAATTTAATACATGTAGCAAAACAAACCTCACGCTCATCATTATTACTTTCACTAGACGCTGAAAAAGCTTTTGATCGGCTGGATTGGCAGTTTATGAAGGCCACACTCTCACAAATGGGTTTCACTCCCAAAATCTTAAACAGCATAAACACGTTATACTCTGTTCCAACAGCCATAATAAAAACGAATAACTCCTTGTCTGACCCTTTCCCAATATCGAACGGAACCAGACAGGGGTGCCCACTGTCCCCCTTGTTGTTTGCTTTGGCAATTGAACCACTAGCCTGCCAAATAAGAAGGAACCCCAATATCACGGGTATCAATGTTGGATAGAAGGAATTCAAGATAGCTCTCTATGCGGATGACATACTATTGACGCTCTCAAACCCTCTTATCTCCCTCCCCAACCTTTTCCAAGCTCTATCAGAGTTTGGCTCCCTCTCAGGATACAAAATTAACCACTCTAAATCTATGGCTCTGAGCTTAAACCTTCCCAAGGATATGGTAAAGTTACTTCAACTTAATTTTGACTTCAAATGGAACCCGACCCACATTAAATATTTAGGGGTTCAAATAACAAAAGACTACTCATCCCTATACAAAACAAACTTTAAACCTTTATTTGACCAAGTTGCAAAAGACTTGTCCACCTGGAATCCATATATCATCTCTTGGTTCGGAAGGATCGCCACTATTAAAATGAACATCTTACCTAGAATACTGTACCTCTTCCAAACTCTCCCAGTTAAGATATGTCAGAAGGACCTAAACAATATTAAAAATAAAATTCTGAAATTTGTATGGCAACATAGACGTCCTAGAGTCCGCAAAGATATCCTTTATAAATCTAAGCTAGAAGGAGGCTTAGCCCTCCCAAATCTACAAAAGTACTATAGAGCGGCACAACTAGGGCAACTACAGTAGTTAGTTGGCATTCAAACCCAACCGAAAAAAGATGGGTTGAACTAGAAGAATCGATCTGCTCCCCATGCGAAATTAAGACTCTCCTCTGGCTTAATAGAAAATCTAGACCAGCTGAGGTTTACACAAACCCGGTGTTATCTTTTGCATGTAATCTTTGGGACTCCCTTAAAGTTAGGTTCCAACTGACTGCTACCCCATCCCTCATGCAACCCCTGTTTTCAGATCCCTCCCTCCATCCCTTTTTACACTAATAACCAACAATCCAACCTTTGGGTCCAAAAGGACTCCTAAGAGTTAATGATATTCTCACCAAAGGTAAAGTCCCTCCGTTCATCTCGTTACAAACGAGCCACGATATTCCCTCCACTGAATTCTTCAGATTTCTCCAAGTTAGGCACTATATCCAATCCATCTACAAGCCAAACCAACCACATGTGTTAATGCTATATGAAGACTGGTGTGTACGTCAGCCTGTTATGAAGGGCATTACTTCCAGGCTATACCATAGTTTGACGCCTGTCAAAAATAGCCAAATCCCTGATAAATATATGACATCCTGGGAGGAGGAGTTGAATACCAATTTGGACCTTGATGTCTGGAAAGATGTCTGGGAGGCTGCCTCCAAAAATTCTTCCTGTGTGGTGATTAAGGAGAATATTTACAAGCTAATATATAGATGGTATATGACTCCTACCAGGTTGAACTCCTTTCTCCCGGGTGTCTCTCCTTTATGTTGGCGTGGTTGTGGCGAAAGGGGTAATATACTGCACATATTTTGGTCGTGTCCAAAAATTCAGCGAACATGGAGGGAAGTGTTTGCTTTAATACACAGGGTTCTGGGAATCACTGTCCCACAGGACCCGATATATACAGTTTTGGGAAAACCAATGGCCAATTGTAACAAAAAAGAAATTAAAGTTATCTCCCAAATTCTAAATGCTACTAGATGCACCATCGCCAAAAACTGGAAACAACCGACTTCCCCATCCCTTAACCAAATCAATAACAAAATCTGGCATATAGTCTACATGGAAAAACTCACTGCCTACCTAATTGGTTCCACTTCACAATTCTCTGAAACATGGGCCCCTTGGTTTAGACATGCAGGTCTATCCCCTTATTTAGACTAGGTTATTCTGAAAAGAGTGATTTATGACTTATGATTTATGATTTATGTTGTAACTCGCCTGGTAGTTAATATGTTACGTGGTTTCAAATGCTGTCCCCTTCCCATACTCTCCTCCCCTCCTAATGTGTAATCAGACTATTTGCAATTCTGTACCGTTGTATTGTTCCCCCCCCCCCTTTTTTTTTTCTTTTTGTACCCCTCTTACTTTTGGAAAAATGATGAATAAAAACTTAAGTAATAAAAAAAAAAAAAAGTGCTATTAGGTGCATGCGTGATGGCAAGGAGCATGGCTGCATAACCCATTAGCTCCGTGCCCCGCTCTGACAATAATTAAATTAAAAAAAACTTTCAAATCGACTTTTCCCACGTCAAAACACAGCAAGTTAGAGACAAAGACATAAGGATGTCAAAAAAGACCAACAAAACCCCCGAGAAGAAGGGATTTCCAGAGTACTTTGGCGGAGGAAGAACCAGCAGGGTGGCCCTCGCAATGGCGCCCACCTCCTGCACGGGCTCGGATTCGGAGGATAAAGGAGAGGGAGATGCAGGAGATGACCAGGGATTATTACCGGTGAGGCGCTGCAACTTTGAGCGCCTCTACACGGATCTAAAAACGCTCCTATAAGCGGAGATTAAAGAGCTCCGCAAAGAAGTTGGGAGCCTGGCAACAAGAACAAGTGATCTGGAGGGGAGAGTGGACTCTAATACGAAATTAGTGCAAAAAAATGCAAAAACATCGGCGGATCTTCAGCTCCAGATAAATGAGCTCCGAGAGCGGCAGGAGGATTCGGAGAACCGTGACCGCCGCAATAATATCCGCCTCAGAGGGGTACCAGAAACCGTAGGGGACTGTGAGGATTTCGTGTCGCGCTGGCTGGAGCACCTCTGCCTGGATAGCCCCAAAGACAGGCTAATGATGGACAGGTGCCACAGAGCGCTGAGATCACGACCGCTGCAAAATTAACAACCCAGGGACATAATTGTGCGGCTACATTACTACAGCACGAGAGAAGCGGTGCTGCAAAAAGCCAGGATTGCAACCAACGCGGAGTTTGAAGGCGCCAAGATGATGGTCTTCCAGGACTTATCCCCATCCACACTGGCAAGACGGAGAAGCCTCTGGCCTATCACTAAAATATTGAGAGACAAGGCCATGAGATATCGGTGGACCTTTCCGTTCGGACTGTTGGTGGTCCGAAATGGGCGGCCAATATCCATGAGGACCCTGGAAAAGGGAGCAATATTCCTGAAAAAACTAGAACTGAGAGAAAACCCCTCTAGCCTAGTGGTCGAAGAAACAGCCCCGGGACCCTCATGGACAACGGTGGGGAGTCCGGCCAGAGAAGGAGCCGACCAAGGCTGAAGTAAACACAACAGTGTTAATACATATCTATGACGTTTGGGAAAGTTATAAAGTTCTACTGTTAAGATGGTTTAAAAGTTGTACTTTTGTTGGATGCTAACCTGGGATGCAAAATCTAAAGAACTGTAATATCCCCCAAATTATCCAAAGAGGGGAGAATTGTCTTACCTACACCCTATCGTGAAACGTGGATACCTGCAACAGATTTGCTTCACTTACCTCGTGGTGGTGGCATGGCGTCCAAGATGGCGGAGGCAGCCTAACCAGAGTGGCACGCAGATCCAGGAAGGGCAGTTCGAGCAGGGAGAACAGCTCGAGCGGGAAGAACTGCCGAGGCTGCGTCCGCAGAGGTGAGCCACCCAATCCAAAATGGTGGAGACAGGACATGCGTCATCGGAAGGAGCCGATTACACAGCGGCCATCTTGGTTGAGGCAGAAGGCGCTGGGGGCAACAGCAGCAACGTCATCACAGGGTGCCGGAAGTTGCAGCGGCATCAGGGAGCCGGACAGGAGATGGAAGCGCAACGCCGAGGAGCCCTCGAGGAGGAACAAGACAGTAGACAGCACCCGTCGGACGACGTATGCAGAAGAGGAGCCAGAGTTGCACCACACTGTTTAAGCGGCGGAGGGTATCCGCGAAAGAATGGCGGGTGACAGCAAAGAAAGGGATTAAGAGGCAGATCTTAGACCGCAGCGCAAGCATGGATCATATCTAGTCGGCCGAAACAGGGGGCGCAAAATTATAGATAACCAGAGAGGCTGGTACAAACTGAACAGCCGAGGATTGCTGCGAGAAGGTTTGGCAGCAGTGGAAGCAGCGGAGGGAAGGGGTGGAGAGAGATAAGCGGAAAGAGAGAAAGACGCGATGTGGTTGAAACATGGAGGGGTTTAGAAAGTGTATCTCAGTATGAAGCAGGGGGAGGGAGGAAGTGGATAGGAAGATAGCAACGATGGAGGAGGGGATGAAGATATGCAAACAGAGATGAGAAACGAAATAGCATGTAGATTGGAAGGCAGGGGGTTGTGATATGAGAGAAAGAGGGAGGGAGGAAGTAGGTAGTAGAAAGGGAGAAGATAGTGAAGTAGATAGAGCATAGAGAGGGGAGAGAGATGATAGAAGAAGGATTAAACGGAAGGTGGACGTGAAGAAAATAGGAACTAGAGGTGACAGAGAGGTGTCGGGATGGAAGCGAACAGGGCACAGATTGAAGGAAAGAGAACGGAAGTAAGCAAAGAGGGAGAAGGAAGCAGCAGCCAACAAAAAGGGACAAACAGGACTAGAGCGGTAAAGACAATAGGGAAGCAGTACAGGGCACAAAGAGATAAGCTGCAAGGAGGGTGCATGGATCATATTCATAGGGAAGGAGTGAAGGGAACTTCACAATAGTGAGGGCAAAATAGTAAGTCTCTAAAAGGTTGAAGGCATCCAGGGTTAGATAGCTATAGAATAGGGAAGTTTTTGTTTATAAATGTTAAGGGAGCGGAGCCGGAGTGGAGGGGGTGGAGCCTGTTCCGGAATCCGCATGGGCCAATCGCCAGGGAATGGGGAGGACTCTTTCCAGGACACCGGCAAAGTCCCTTGGGTAGGGGAGGGTGGCGGAAGAAGGGCAAGGTGCAGGAGGAGAGAAAGATCGGCCTCTTCCAATATACACCCAAGGGCGTTGGACTCAGGACCAGGGTGTTCGCGCCAGGGTTCTGAGGACATGGTTTATTTGTTTTATATGTGGTTGTCTAGATGTTTCCCACCCCCCCCCCCCTTTTGTGTTTTCCTACCCCCTCTCTAGCATTCCCATCCACCCGAGTCAGCGGAGGTGCAGGAACACGACTGAAGAAGGAGCAGTCACAACAGCGAAAAACAAACGGAAAGTAATCCCACTTGACATCGGAGCAGCAACAAAAGACAGCACAGATGAGTAGGGAATTAACTATGGTCTCCCACAATGTCAAAGGTTTTAATAGTCCGATTAAACGAAGAGTAGCATTTAGGGATTATAACCGTAGGAAAGCTGATATAATTTTCCTCCAGGAAACGCACTTCTCAAACACTAACCACCCAAAGTATCTTGATAAGAATTATAGATCATTCTACTTGGCCTCAGCTGCCGTGAAAAAAAGAGGAGTAGCCATTGTGGTACATAATAGATTGGCGCTAGACGTAGACAAGACATACACAAACAAGGAAGGTAGATTTATCATACTAACGGGCGCAATCCAGGGCCAGACCTTAACGCTAGCCTCTATCTATGCTCCATGCGAGCAAATCCCGACGTTCTTTACACGCTTCTTTAATAAACTACATAAAGTGGCAAAAGGTAATATCTTCCTGGCGGGAGATCTCAATCGCGCGCTAGACCCAGACTTGGACAGATGTACAGGGACTAACACTACCCACAGACAAGACGTACTAACAATACATCAGGGCCTCCAAGACTGCCAACTTGTAGACATCTGGAGAGAACAGCATCCAGGATCACGTGAATACACCTTCTTTTCTCACCCCCACAACAGATACAGCAGGATAGATTACTTCCTGGTATCGAATAGAGTGGTCTCGGTGGTCGATCATACAGAGATTCTTAGTATCTCATGGTCAGACCATGCACCGGTAGAGCTGAGATGCACACTAGGTGCATTAGACAGACCTGGAGCAAATTGTAAGCTCAATGAGCTCCTATTGAAATCTCCAGCAACCGAAGAAGAGATCAGTGAAAGGATTAAGGAATACTTTAACGAAAATGAAGGGAGCGTGACTTCACACTCCACGCTATGGGAGGCCATAAGGCTACCCTTAGAGGGCTATTAATGAATTTGGCCGCTAGACGGAAAAGAGAAAAAGATATTAGAGCTGCAGGAGAAATTAGCACACCTCATAGCTCAGCACAAAACAAGTAAAAATCAAGACATATAGAAGGAGTTATCTGACATCAAAATTAAGCTTAATCTAGTGCTATCCTCCCAGGCCGAAAAGGAGTTGGCATGGTCTAAGCGTAAATTCTATGAAAAAGCCAACAAGCCAGATACCTTACTTGCCAATAAGCTCTGGAACAAGCTTCCAAATTTTCGTATAGCATCCATTAAGTCTCAGGGGGGACCTTACCTCCAACCCTAGACAAATCGTGGAAGTATTTAAACAATACTACGCAACACTCTATGATGGAGACAAGGTCAGCCACACACAAAAGACTGCAGAGACCCTAGGGAAATATCTAAAAGAGGCACAATTACCCACATTGAGCAGAGGGGAAAGAGAGGCGCTGCAAGGAGACTTTACCCTAGAGGAGCTAACAGAGGTAATGAAGTCCCTCAAGCCGGCCAAAGCCCCAGGGCCAGACTGCTTCTCAAATTTATATTATAAGAAATACAGTCAAATTTTGGCTCCTCACCTTTTGAAATAATTTAATGGGATACTCGCAGGGTCGTCCTTCCCAGCGCAGATGCTTCAGGCGTCCATTTCATTGATCCACAAACCCAGAAAGGACCCGGCAGACTACAAGAGCTACCGGCCCATATCCCTGATTAATTCAGACATCAAAATATTTTCTAAACTGATAGGCAACAGGGTGGGTATCGTCCTTCCCGGGTTGATACATCTGGATCAAGTAGGCTTTATAGGGGGCAGGCAAACGGCAGACAATACCAGACGGATAATAGATTTGATCGATTTGGCCAAGAAAAAAATCATCCCGTCAATGGTATTAAGTCTGGACGCAGAAAAGGCCTTAGATAGGATTGACTGGCCCTACCTAAGAGAGACGCTGGGGGCGTTTGGCTTCGAGGGACGTCTGCTGGATGCAATTTGGATGCAAAAAGACCCTCTACAACGGTCCTACAGCAAGGGTGAGACATCAGGGTTTCCCCTCGGAACTGTTTAACATTCGTAGTGGGACGAGACAGGGTTGCCCACTGTCGCCTTTATTATTCACCCTATGTATCGAGCCCCTTGCAGCCCATATCAGATTAAGCCCAGATATCTCAGGGATAAATGTAGGAGAGCAGTCGCATAAGGTGGCACTTTATGCAGATGACGTGATTTTTACATTATCTAAGCCTCTCACCTCTCTGCCCAATGTCTTCGAGATCTTAAGGACATTTAACCAAATCTCGGGATTCAAAATCAATCAAGCCAAATCCGAAGCCCTCAATATAAACCTACCAAAACCGGTTGAAAAATTGTTAGAGCTAAATTTTAATTTTAAATGGCAAACCTCTAGGGGTGTATATCACTAAAGATTATAAAACATTATACAAAGCTAATTTTCCCAAAGTAATAAAGACACTGAGGGAGGATCTCAGGGTATGGGCGGGTTATGGCATTTCTTGGTTCGGGAGGATTAACAGTATAAAAATGAACCTGCTTCCTAGAATGTTTTATCTGTTTCAAGCCCTCCCAATACCACTAGTTCAAGCTGACATCCTCTCGCTGCAGTCACACATGTTTCAATTTATCTGGAACAAAAAAAGCCCACGAATTTCAAAAGGCATATTGACAAGGCCTGTGATGAAAGGAGGGTTATCGGTGCCTTGCTTGTTGGCATATTACAAAGCGGCCCAATTATGCCAAATTGTTCAGTGGCACTCAGACCCAGATAAGAGGAGGTGGGTGGCCCTGGAAAAAGAATGTTGTGCTCCGGTGGAATTGCACAATCTAATCTGGCTTCCAAAAAAATGTGGAAAAACGATAGGGATGCCGCTACAGGCAATAGCGAACTCGCTGGCGGTCTGGGAGTCTTCAAAAT
Source organism: Ascaphus truei (assembly GCA_036426205.1). Lineage (NCBI taxonomy): Eukaryota > Metazoa > Chordata > Amphibia > Anura > Ascaphidae > Ascaphus > Ascaphus truei. The sequence goes on from WSYH01014972.1 coordinate 11,664, forward strand.
CTAAATATAATCTGACCACTAAACATTCGTTGATGACCCCCCTGGTGTGGAATCTGGATTTTGCTCCGGGTCTGCTACTGATGCAACGGACATTATTCGAACACATCACGAATCAGTTTTCGTGTTGACCGCTTTATTCCATTCGGCATTTTTTCATTTTATCACTAGTCATGCCGTGTTCGCGCAACCCGGCACCGGGCAACCGGACGCGGCAGATCTGTTTAATTTAATGGTTTATTATTTCTTTGGATGCAATTCTTCTCGTATCCGCCATGTGGCAGAGTTAATGAATTATAATTTGGCTGCTATTCTTTGCGTATCCGCCAGGTGGCAGAAATGAATGCAATGAATGAATTGGATTGAATTGGAATATGTACCAGTACACTGCTTCGCTACTTTGAAAGGATGCAGGTGTTTAAAACAGATACTGGTGTACAAATTTACAGTGGCTCATTGTGAATTGACCTTGTTTTTTCGAAGACGTTATCAAATTAGGCGTTCTTAATAAAAGCATTAAAATACTCAATGTGTGCCTTTTTTTTAACATTCTTTCCCCGCGCAATTGCTGAGTGGACATTAAGGCTACACCATAGACGTATAAGAAAAAACCTGACTGTAGTTATGCGTTTTTAATATATTCAGTGATTAATGCTGCAGCAGAAAAGATGGCGACTGTATCTGAAATATATGAATATTTTATATCGAACTACGATTTTTACAAGTTTTCACCTGACGTTCATGGGTGGAAGCGTGCAATAAGAAGAACCTTAAGTAGCGATGACTTTTTTTTCGTATTGCCCCTCCTGCCGGAGAGATATGCGGGTATTGGGGTGTCATGCCAGAATTTCACAGTATGTTTGATCATGGCAATCTCAAAAGAAGAAAAGTGGGGTTTAACCCATACAAGATTCGTCAATCCCAATCCAGCAATGTGCCGGCAACAGCACCACCGGCACCGGTATCCAGTCCGACCATCAGTGATAACCTTGTGAACGGCAATTTCTTTGTACCTGTCCCCGCCAGAATACCTGGAAAATCTCCAGCCTGAGCATGATTTCGCGTACGAACAAGCTTACATGTACCAGTACCAAAATGTTTTCCAGCATCATCAGCTGTCATCACCCGTTTGGCAAAGCTTATAAGGCTTATAAAGAAGGTACTGTATACAGTAATGTACTACACTGTATTACACTTTACTACAATATAATGTACTGTACATGATAGTCTTAAGTTTTTAGCCGCTAGTACTACTGTACTTATGTGCATCAATACAATACAGTACTTTACTGTATGCGAGTTGAGGTGAGGGCATGTTTCTCTGTTGAGTGCACTTTGAAGAATGATTTGATTGGCCGCTGAAGTACGTGACGCTGCTGCAGCTAGCTTACAGATGTAGGGAGAGGGTGGAGCTCAAGAGTCAGAGCCAATCAGAAGTTTGTTCTCATCGTCCACAACGGTTGAACGGCTGCTTTAATTTCCAATGAAGCGACTTGACGCATGCGCAATACCAATAACAATAGCATATTTTTGGGGGTTTTCCCCAGAAACTAAACTTTGACATCCAGCACAAAAAGAAAAAAGAAGGGATTTGGATGGACCTCTAATATCGCTTATTTTAAAAGTTGCTTTCGCATTGTTTACCAAGTGGGCAAACATGTAGTGACAGTGCCATTTTTATCTACAGTACCTACAGCATAGAACAATTGTGAGCTTTATTGAAAACTTTATACTGTACAGTACTATAGTATGCTGCTGTTTTTATATTAAATTATTTTACATTGTATAGTACTGTCATCACCACTACTGTTTTACAGTACGTTTCATTGCACAACTTTTCCTATAAACACCAAAAGTAAAAATGTATATCTTTTATTCCATACTGTATGTATTACTTATTATTGAATGTTTTCTACTTGTGCAGCAGTAAATACTGTTTTCTTTTAATGGTACTGGTACTGTACTGTATGTCTTGTTTGGACATTTTTTTAAATAACCGTTAAGAGAAGTGTCCTTTCTTTCCGTATTGTACTGTACTGTACTGGTACTGTATGTGAAGTGCGATGCTTTGTTTATCTGTTCATAAGAATTTCAGGTCTGCAATAGGGGCTCGGTCAAAAAATACTTTTATTTTTTAATGCATACAGAAATACAAAAAAACAGTTGCTGTGGTCTTTCTCTTCGTTATGGCATTGCGAGATGAGGGGGAGAGAGGGGGCTGCAGCTCTGAAAATACGGTAGAAAGAAACAAGTACTGGTAATTACTGATAAATTACCAGTAATTACTGGTAAAAAAGATTAAACAATAACAACATTTCAAAAGATTTGTAAAAAAAAAAACATTTTTTTTTCCTCAACAGGATTTCTAAAAATTTACTGTACTGGAACACTGAGAGAGGGTGGAAGAGGGGGGTTTGTGTAAGATACAGGCTTGTTTGTACTTTAAGAAAACACAGTATTGTGATCTTACACCCCCCCCCCTTCCTTTTTTGCACTGCAGCAGCTGAAAATCCTGTATACTGTAAATAAATACACATGGTTAGTTTGATTAAAAACAACACATTAAAAACACCTTCTATTAATTTTTTTTGTTTTTTTGCACAAACGAATTTCTATACAGTGACAACAAATGATTAGACCAGTGGTTCCCAAACTTTTTCGGTTCAAGGTTCCCCAAGGCGATCAGGATTTTTCCGCGGCGCCCAAAGTAAAAACAAAGGTGTATATACATACCTAACAGTTGCAGTGCGCAGTTGGTGCCTCTCTCAGACACTCTCACACACTCTCACTCTCTCTCAAACACTCTCACTCTCTCTCTCAGACCTCACTCTCTCTCTCAGACCTCACTCTCTCTCTCAGACCTCACTCTCTCTCAGACCTCACTCTCTCTCTCAGACCTCACTCTCTCCCTCAGACCTCACTCTCTCCCTCAGATCTCACTCTCTCTCTCCCTCACTCTCTCTCTCTCCCTCACACTCTCTCTCTCTCTCTGACCTCACTCTCTCTCCCTCAGACCTCACTCTCTCTCCCTCAGACATCACTCTCTCTCCCTCAGACCTCACTCTCTCTCAGACCTCTCTCTCTCAGACCTCTCTCTCTCTCTCAGACCTCTCTCTCTCAGACCTCTCTCTCTCTCAGATCTCGCTCTCTCAGACCTCTCCCTCTCGGACCTCTCTCTCTCTCTCTCTCTCTCTCAGAT
>WSYH01014973.1:0-14859 GCA_036426205.1 Ascaphus truei
GCTTTTGTGTATGATAAAAAGCCCAAGACCTACACCGAGGCGGCGAGAATGGCAGATGACTATGTGGTCAGCCGGTCCCAGATGACCGCCAAGGTACCAGCCAAAGCGGTAACCCCACCGGCGCCGGCCAAGAAAGCTGTGAGTACCCCCCAGTGGACCCAAAAGCCACCTGCGGGCAGCGGGTCACAGAAGGCAGGAGAGCTCCGGCATGAGCGCCGGTGCTACAATTGCAACAGCACTGGTCACCTCAGACCAGATTGCCCGGAACCCCTGCGTTCCAACGGACCCTATCGAGGGCAACGCACCCCAGCTGCAAAGCCGGTAGCCCGCGTGCGGGTGGCTTCCACCAAAGAACCAGGACCGGTCATGGAAACAACTCCCAGCGAGACGTCCCATGTCACCCCTACCCCGGTTTCATCGGTGCCTACAGCCAGGAGCGGAGGACATCACCGCGCAGACCTGCAGCCGACGGACGGCAGGAGCAAGCATCTCACCCCGGTCACAGTCGGTGGCCGGCAAGCAGTCGGCTTGCTTGATTCAGGAGCTGCAGTGACCCTGGTCCGACCTGATATGGTCCGGCCAGAGGAATTGCTCCCAGGCCCTGGGATGCAGCTCACTGTGGCTGACGGAGAGCCACGTTTCCTGCAGGTGGCCCGCATTTTTTTGGATTGGGGGGTGGGCAAGGGTGTGCGGGAGGTGGGGGTTTTACCAGGTTTGGATGCTGAAATTCTTTTGGGCAATGACCTGGGACCGATGACCTGCACCTACGACCGTGTGCCCCAGCCCGCTGCAGTGGCGGCGGTTACCCGGAGCCAGACCGCGGCAATGCCGGCGGTGGCCACCCCAGTCCCCCAGCCTTTGGGACCAACGTTAGCAGAGGGCACAGAGGAGCCCGGGGAGGTAAGCCAGGATCAGTTGCAACCACAGGCTGACGTACTGTTCCCCCTTACCCTGTCCCCTTCCCCTGACAATGACATGACTGGGATGCTAATATACAAATATTGTATAATATTTTATGATATGGTACCATGTCCAATGTACAATTATATTTAAGCAATTGTATAGTCATGATGTAATCATTGCAAAGACCTACTCCAGAGATCCTTATATGTGGCAAATTGTGATAAGATGTAAAAATATGTTCTATAGTCTGCTATGTACCTGTTCATTGTTAAAGATGTAAATGAAATGTCATTCTCCACCCGAAATTCTTAGTAAAATACACTTATTAACACCTATGGGATATTTGATATTAATACACAGGAATCGTCCCCCTGTTTATTCTGCAGTGGCAGATAATATTATAACCAGTAAACAATAATAGTAGGTATCTAATATCTTCCCCTGAGCAATCTGTAGTGGCAGTAAACATTAAAAATAGTTGACAATAGTAGCAGTTTCCTATCGCCTCTGCTATATATTAGAGCTATTCTAGCCCATATACAGAATTAATGTTGGGTCACAGTAAATATTGCTGTATAATATAGCTTCAATATGAACAATCGAATATAAAGATATAAATAAACCTCCTTTCCAAAATCGCTGACTGATCTCAGCTGTTAATTAAATAAATTAATTAAATAAGTAAGTAAATAAGTCTTTTACCTCTAACCTGCAGTTTATACTCTGCATACTCACCAGATTATAGTTGTTTAATTAGCTTAACTCTCCCGTAGATAAATAGCTCCATATATAAATAAAGATAAATACATTGATTTTATATATCCATGAGAATGATGTTTCATAAGGAAATAAAGCATGTAAAATGATCTTTCATGTATAAATGTTATAATTCAGTTCTAATTATCTGTATAACATTATCAACCATAGCACTGATATAATTGTCTGTATTAATTGTTTAATAAGACCAGAGAGGGTATATATGGACACCTATTAACCCTACAACTCACACACTCCTGACGAAGCCATAGACAGCTTGCAAGAGCTGGGCGAAACGCGTTGAGTGGTGTTTTGGTCTAGTGAGGGAGCCGTAGCTGTACCATCCACTGATCTGTGACGTCACACACACCGGAGGAGACACGGAGTCCAGAGTCCCAGGTTGCAGACGGAGGAGATCCAGAGCCAGAGAGGAGGCGGTGAGAACGGCGGAGTACCCCCTAGATTCACTCTTAATGTGATAAATGCGATTTTAATTCTGGCACATTGTAAGTGCACATTTTATATGCCTATATACTTTTTAAAAGTCTATTTCAAGACAGATCGCGCTATGTAGTTCTGTTTCTTCCTCTACATGTATCATTGCCACACTGATGAGACGAGCCTGGAGGGAGTTACACAGTATACAGCATCCACCTGGGGTGGCAGCCCAATCTGCCAATTGCCTATATACCACTAACATCTTGTGAGTAGATAGACCGGTAGAGCCAAGATATTGACACCTGATTGGATTTTAGTCTCAACGTCTGCACTTAAATTTGCACTGTTTTTTGTTTCCTTATTTCCTCATATTTTGCTCCTCCTGGATTGTCTGAATTATATCATTCTGGGCACAGAGTAAAACAAATAATACATGGTTACAAATTCAGTTACATAAATGAACAGGGTATACATTACATACAAGACATTGCGTGCACATTTAAAGAAAATATATATTATGGGCGTATGAAACAGTTACAGACCAGATTAAAATGTGAGACAGCCTTAGATTTGAAAGAACTTAAACTGGTGTTGGATGTGAGAGTCTCTGGTAGGTTGTTCCAGTTTTGGGGTGCACGGTAGAAGGAGGAACGTCCGGATACTTTGTTGAGCCTTGGGATCGTGAACAGTCTTTTGGAGTCTGATCTCAGGTGATAAGTGCTGCAAGTGGTAGGGGTGAGGAGCTTGTTCAGGTAGCTGGGTAGCTTGCCCATGAAGAATTTAAAGGCAAGACTGGAAAGGTGAACTTTGCGCCTAGACTCTAGTGTTGACCAATCTAGTTCTTTGAGCATATCACAGTGATGTGTGTTGTAGTTGCATTGGAGAACAAAACAACAAATTGAATTGTAGAGGGTGTCAAGTTTGCTAAGGTGGGTTTGAGTTCAAAATGAAGAGCTTATAAACATTTCCGGTTTACAATTTGTTAAATAGGTGAAAATCCTCAGGGGTTCACTACCTTTTTTGCCATTTTTCCATGATTTGTCAATTACCATAAAGTATACTGTACATACAGTACATTACCTGATGCATCTTCTTCTTTGCCCCATCTATACATATAGATGATATTTTAGACTCTTTGATACTTATTACTTAATTTTCTTTCATATACAGTACCATTATGGAGTGGTGTTTTAGTTCATCGGATTTTAAGTCTAACACTGATTGAGCCTAATTTCTTTTTAGCTTATTGATTGTTTTTTAAAATCCAGCAGTAGCCCGTTGTAACTTAAACAAGTATACTTTCTCTTTCTCCAGACTCATCCATGAACTGTAATTGTGCAAAGTCATCATTGACGCTTTATTCTTTGATAGTATTTCATTACACGTCTGGAATCAGTTCTTGTACAACTTGGATGTGGTCCTTGTGTTGTATCCACACGGCGAAATCCCGCTTATCTGCCCTTAGGCTGGGCGCAGTGTAGAGTCTGTTTGCACCGATTAGTATCTTTGTAAAAATAGTTTTGTTTCTGTCTTCCAAATAACTTTGCTCCTTTCGTTGCTTTCAAGATGCTAATGCTAAAGAAAGCCAGTGATGGAGATGAGGGGAATACAATTTCAGATTTAAAAGTTCACTACTGCTGTTACTATCTGATGGAAACCCTGACACATCTTATCAACAAATTTGCATCAAGACCACTACTCTACTTTAAAGGTAAAACCTGATATGAATCTATCTACAACAGTATGTCTTATTATATGGAAATAGGTAATAACATACATTAAAATGTTCCCCTAATTGTGATGAATTAATTAATTTGATTAACACTAGGCCATATAATTGGCGTTATGGTTGGTTAAACGGCAATTTTGTTTATCAACTCTATTCAATATAGCATTTGGGAGTATTAAAGCCGAGCGATAATGGGAATTTTACAGCGGTCAATATGTATGTGATATTTTTTAAATTCAAGTCCGTGAGTACTGAGTAATTAACCACCGCATTAACTTACCTCCCATGCTATTTTCCACTGAACCATAAATGGTGGTAAATCGGGCTACCACCATTGCTTGGCAATGCCTTACTATAATCCCCTTTGGCACAGACAAGGGGTTAACTTCCCCACCTCCCTATCTCCATCCGGGCCTAACACCTTCCACTCGCCAGTACTCCTATTCCCACTAATCACACAATCCCCATCCCAACAAACACCTAAGAACCTCATACTCTAATGGAATGAACTTTAAGCAGAGCGGTTAAAAGTTGTTAGGCTTTGGAAACCAAAAATAAAACATACGACTAAGTCCCTGGTGGAGGCTGCTTGCACACCGGTCTTGCATCCTGGTGTCGCGTGTGCACATCTTAACCCGCGATCTGCGTCGTAGGAGCGATCAAGGTGGGTGGTGCGTGGCCAAAATGGGGGGGGGGGGGGGGAATCCCATACATTGCTCCTCTATTTCTGGTAAAAAGTCCCAACTATTTGGGAGGAGGAACACATAGGAGATGTGCATAGGAATTGCACCCACACACTTTTTGCAAAACGGAGCAGGAACTTTACATGGCAGATAAACAACAAAAACACATTTTTTTCCCGTCTTATGGGTGTAAAAAGCTACTCTTGTCCATTGTGTCACACAGCTGCGCTCTCCATTGGTCAAAGTGATCTAACCCTTGTATTGGCTGCCCGGCGCATCCACGTGACCCACGTCGTCGAGGGCGGGAACACAGCATTTGTATCCCCTGCTGGCTTGACGCGCACAGCACCGTTTGTGTCTCTCCACCACACCGCCAGGAGACACTGGGGCCTGCCCACCGAGGTGAGTGATGTGTGCAGCGCCACCGCCATCCACCACCGGGGACCTAACTTAAGAAACATACAACCAAAATATGCATTACAGTATGTAGCCAGGTCCCCTCTTGTTTCCCACCCGGTCCTCCGTCGCCACCTCGTTACCTCCTTCCCAGTAAGGGTAGTTGTGGGTGGCGACGGGCTGGCTGCGGCTCCCCTCTGCACGGGCAAAAGACAGCCATCGTTTGTGTGCTCGCGCATTCACGGAGGCCCCGCAGCGCAGCAGCAACGCGCGGCCATACAGAGAGTGAGGAATGCAAGTATGGCGCTTTCGTAGACGCAGGGAATCCCAGAAGTCGCGCATTGCACAGTGTCACAGCCTGTGGCCATTAGGAGTCTTGCGTATTGCGCCATGCGGAGTCAGCGCACGCAGCCAATGGTAAGAGATTGTCCACAAGGGTCTACACTAACCAGGAGTGAACTCATCAGCACCAAAGGTGGCTGGAGATTCCCCCTGCCAGAGAAAGGATACATTTCGCAGCGCTGAGGAGAGGAAGTTAGTCGGAGCTATGATGTCCTAGAGGGGGTAGTGCAGGTAGCCCCGACTCCATTGGATACATTGTGGCTGCGATAGGGAAAGGCCTCTTAGTAGGGACCCGCCCCATTAGTACGCTTGTTAAGTTCAGGCCCATCCTGTAGTGCTGCGCGGCCCTGACAATAGTGGGGTCTGGGACCAGACCATCCCATCAAGATAAGAGACTACTTTTATGTGGGTCAATCAGCGGTGACAAACCACCTCAAGCGGGGGGCACATCATCATCTAGGATTTGCGCTGGATGCAGCTGGTCGTCGTTAGGTAAGGGGTCGGGCTGGAGCGTCCAGTTGTGTGGACAACCCCCCCGCTCTAAGGACTACCTCCATCATACACCAGGTTGCACCAAACCTCATCTCAACTTATGGGCAGCTCTGTCCACACTGATGGGAGGGGGACTTTTGGGACACTTGGTACTCTGCATCTCATGAGTGTGGGTGTTTCGGGCCTATGGGCGCTCTGTTCACAGGGTCGACCTAATTGTTGGATTGTATATATTGTTATGTTCTTATGCTGCATGTGTAATCTGTTTATAAACACATAACCTGGTGTTTTGTGGTTAAACGATGTGCTCCTGATGTCAGGGGTTTTCCTACACAACTAGAACCTGCACGTGGAGCGCTGTAAATGTGATTACCGTTCCAGGATCCACACCAGCTCTACTAGTCGGATGGTTTCAGGCCTTACAGTTAAAGGCCCACACCTGTTAAGCAGATATATTCCCACACATGTCCCTATCTGTCCCTATCTGCGTAGTGGGGGGGGGGGCGGATGGTGTTGTTTTTTTTTTTTTATTTTTTTTTTTTTTTTTTTTTTTTTTTTTTTTTTTTTTTTTGTTTTTTTTTTTTTTTTTTTTTTTTTTTTTTTTCATTTTTTGTTCATTTTTTTTTTTTCTTTTTTTTTTTTAATTTTTTTTTTTTTTTTGTTTACTCTTTTTATTTTTTTTTTTTTTTTACTTTTTTTTTTTATCTTTTTTTTTTTTTTTTTGTATTTTTTGTCCGCATTGTTTGTTTTTTTGTTTTTTTTTTTGTTATGTTTATTTTTTTTCCGTCTGTGTTTTTTTTTTTTTTTTTTTTTTTTTTTTTTTAAATCCACAATATACATAAATGGATACTCCCTTTGGGGCACGCAGCAGAAAATGACTCAAGAAAACCACTTTCACTATCCATGTTACCATCCTCAACAGTCTTCAGGGCCAATAACCTTAGCATTACTAACAGTCTCTAGTATTCCTAGTGAAAAGAAGACACAGTGGATTCTGTCTTCTACAGTAGTTTTCTGAAGAGTAAATTGTTTTCTCGAGCAAGATCATTTCAAACGGAGTCGCTAAAGTACAGCCAGGAGATTTTTATTATCCCTCGACTTAAACCAGTATGCCTCTCTCCACATCAGAAGTTCATAATGTTCAATGTTACCAGGCAGTCACTTTCGTTCACTTCTCATCCTTTGGACTGTATACGCTCTAAGAACATCCCAAGGTTCTCGTACTTAAACTTGTCTTGACATGCTTAAACTGTCAGACACTGTAGCGGGTGAAGTATTTTTCCCTCAGGAAAAAGTGTTTTACCGATATAAAAATCTCTTAGACTGCAAAATAATCCTACAGCTCAAATGTGCATTAAGGATGCTGCTTCAACAATAGGTAGCTACATGGGCCTATCTCCATTCCCGTTGTATTTAGCTAATTCCTCCTCAATAGGAATACAGACCAGGGCTGTCTTAACGATGGGCATGCGGGCAGTTGCCCGGGGGCCCCACAGCATAGGGGGCCCCACGAGGCCGCCCATGCGTGCCCACCAATGCTAAAATACTCCATTCTAAGTCTAGATAGGGAGGCTCCCGTCTCGCGGCGCCGCACCCCGCGCTCACTCATCCTCCCCTCTCGCCCGGGCCACCCCTGCTACGACGTCGTTCTCCCCCTCCCCCCCGCACCCCGGCTCGCTCTCCCCCCGCTGGCACCACCCGGCCACCTCTCCCTCCATTGCCCCCCCTGCTACGCTCGTTTTCCCCGCCCCCCCCCCCCCGCCCCCGGCCTCCCTCCTCGCTCTCTACCCCCCCCCAAGCTCGAAGTGGAACCCCGGCTCTGCTCGGTCTATGCCCGCCCCACCCCGGCTCACGTCACAACCGCTCGCAGCCTAGCAGTGCAGCACTTCCGGGCCTGCTGCTGCTGTGCTATGGCACGGGGGAGGCTGAGCGACATTGTAGGCAGGGCCCCGTGCACTGCTTTGCCAGGGGGCCCCTAATGTTGTTAAGATGGCCCTGACACAGCCTCTAAGATTCTATCTTAACAACATGTTTGGATTCAAAGACAACGGTTCTCATTAAAATAGTAAAATTGAGAGAAAATCTAGAAAAAAGGATGTTCTTTGCTGGAGCCCCAATGGGTACTTTCCATGGATGCCAGTCTGCAAGGAAGTGGGTCATTTGTAGAAGAATTTGTTCAAGGTTGTTGGGATCCCTTATCTTGAAAGCTCCTGTAGCAAACATATAGAACTAAGGGAGATTGGATTAAAGAAATGCTGTCAGCAATCAAGGGGAAAGCCGTCAGAGTTCATTCGGACAACTTGACAGTGGTCACATATACTGTTCCAACCCCCAAAGAGGAACCAAAATCAATGGAGAATGAAGACACCATCAAAATCACGATTGGTCAGAGCATACCAGAGATTTGGGCCCTACATGTGTGGGGGGGAAAGCAATATTTATGTGAATTTTCTGAACGAAAATCAAGTAGACCAAGAGAGTCGTCCCTCAAGGAAATTTTACATCAGATAAATCTTAGGATGAGCTCACCTCAGTAGAGTTTATGCAAAACGCCCAAGGCTTTCTTAATATCATCGAGTTGCAGAGCAAGTGCACTAGTGGCATTTCATGGAATTTTTTGATGGGGTGTTGCCTTTCCTAATTTCTCTCTAATCACGACACTGCTCACGAAAATGAGAAAAGTATGTACCGTTTCATTATAATTCTGCTCAATTGTCTAGGAAGAGCCTGGTATCAAGGCATGAGCAATCTTGCAATAGGCAAGCAGTACAGTAGCCTCTTCTAATAATCCCAGATCTTATGTCACATGGTATTTGTATTGTATGTCTTTTTTTATATAGCGCCATTAAGGTACATAGCACTTCACAGCAGTAATACACGTGGTATCAAATAAATAACAGATAATAAATAACAGATCATGGGAATAAGTGCTTTAGACATAAAGTAACATTAAGGAAAGAGTCCCGCCCCGAGGAGCTTTACAGTCTTTTGGTAGGTAGGGAGAATGTACAGAGACAGGTAGAGGGGAGTTCTGGTAAGTGCGTCTGCAGGGGGCCAAGCTTATGTATCATGTGTTCAGAATATCCACAGTGCTATTCATATGCTTCTTTAAGCAAGTGTGTCTTAAGTTGGGTCTTAAAGGTTGTTAAGAGGGTGCTAGGCGGTACTGAGGGGAAGGGCATTCCAGAGGTGTGGGGCAGTCAGTGAAAAGGTTTAAGGGCGGGAGAGGGCTTTAGATACAAAGGGGGTAGAACGAAGACATCCTTGAGTAGAACGCAAGAGTCTGGATGGTACATACGAGAAATTTGGGCTAGATGTAGAGGGGCAGAAGAGTGTAAAGCTTTAAAATGAAGAGAAGATTGGAGTGTGAGATGCGGGAATTGATCGGAAGCCAGGAGAGGGATTTCCTGAGGGAGATGCTGAGACAGATCGGAAAGAGTAGAGTGATTCTGGCAGCAGCGTTGGTATAGTTGTAGGGAGACAGGTGAGAGGGCAGGAGGCCGGACAGCAGGAGTTACAGTAATCACGACGGGAGAGAATGAGGGCCTGAGTCAGAGTTTTAGCAGTCGAGCAACAGAGGAAGGGCACTATCTTTGTTATAATGCGTAGGAAAAAGCAACGGTTTTAGAAATGTTTTGAATGTGAGGGCGGATGTGAGAGAAGAGTCGAGTGTGACCCCTAGGCAGCGTTCTTGGGTCTACTGGGTGAATGATCGTAGTTCCAACAGTAATGTTGAAGGAGGTAGTAGTGCCAGGTTTGGAGGAAGTATGAGAGCTCTGTTTTAGCCATGTTGAATTTAAGGCGGTCCAATCTTGCATCCAAATCCAGCATATTTGGCATTAGTGGCATTGAAGCTGAAGGACATCCTTAGGAAGATTCAGGTGTAGATCTGCAGTTAAAATCTAGAAAAAATCAACATCTTTAGTCTATTATAGGTCTGCAAGACATTTTCCTGCTGGGTCTTCAAATAGATTCTAATTTCCTGTCTATTACCCATATTCTGGATTTACTGCATCATGGGTTTGAAAGAGGTCTACCAGCGAGCTATCTTAAAGTTCAAATACAGTGTAGAATCTCTTGGAGAGCTTACACACACATTTTTAATTTTCATTTTTATTAACGATCAATCACACTACGGCATACCCGCTTTAAGTACACTCACTTTAGTACACTCGCGAGTAAGTACTATCGCCCAATAGGCAAACGGCAGCTCACGCATGCGCCTGTCATCACGTCCTGAACACAATACTGGCTCCCTACCTGTAAAACCCTGTGCGCAAGCAGGGAGACTATAGAGCCTGTTACAATGCGTTATTTACATCAGTTATGCACGTATATAATGATTGCAGTACAGTACATGCATCGATAAGTGGGAAAAGGTAGTGCTTCACTTTAAGTACTTTCGCTTTACATACATGCTCCGGTCCCATTGCGTACGTAATGCGGGGTATGCCTGTATATTGTTTTTCTCTTTTTTTTTTTCCTTTTGTTTTTTTTGTCTATTTTCTCCATTCTTCAATTTCGCCCATACTGTATGTTTGGAGATTTTATCTAGAAAGGACATTTCAAAGAATTCCTCAGATTTAGAGGCTGTCTTTACTGTAGATGATAGGGAACGTTTATATTTACATTTATTAACACAGTATTGTATTATGTCTTATTTATATAGCGCCATTAGTGTACATAGCGCTTCACAGTAGTAATACATGTGGTAATCAAATAAATAACAGATAATATAAATACGATCATGGGAATAAGTGCTTTAGACATAAAAGTACATTCGGAAGAGGAGTCCCTGCCCCGAGGAGCTTCCAGTCTAATTGGTAGGTAGGTAGAACGTACAGAGACAGTAGGAGGGAGTTCTGGTAAGTGCGTCTGCAGGGGGCCAATCTTTATGTTCCTGTGTTCAGAATCTCCACAGTGCTATTCATATGTTTCTTTAAGCAAGGTGTGTCTTAAGGTGGGTCTTAAAGGTGGATAGAGAGGGTGCAGTCGGGTACTGAGGGGAAGGGCATTCCAGAGGTGTGGGGCAGTCAGTGAAAAAGGTTTAAGGCGGGAGAGGGCTTTAATACAAAGGGGGGTAGAAAGAAGACATCCTTGAGAAGAACGCAAGAGTCTGGATGGTGCATAGCGAGAAATTAGGGATGAGATGTAAGGAGGGGCAGAAGAATGTAAAGCTTTAAAATGAGGAGAAGAATGGAGTGTGAGATGCGGGATTTGATCGGAAGCCAGGAGAGGATTTCATGAGGGGAGTGCTGAGACAGATCTAGGAAAGAGTAGAGTGATTCTGGCAGCAGCATTTAGGATAGATTGTAGGGGAGACAGGTGAGAGGCAGGAAGGCCGGACAACAGGAGGTTACAGTAATCAAGACGGGAGAGAATGAGGGCCTGAGTCAGAGTTTAGCAGTCGAACAACAGAGGAAAGGGCGTATCTTAGTTATATTGCGGAGGAAAAAGCGACAAGTTTTAGAATGTTTTGAATGTGAGGGCGAAATGTGAAGAGGAGTCGAGTGTGACCCCTAGGCAGCGTGCTTGGGCTACTGGGTGAATGATTGTAGTTCCAACAGTAATGTGGAAGGAGGTAGAAGGGCCAGGTTTGGGAGGAAGTATGAGGAGCTCGTTTTAGCCATGTTGAGTTTAAGGCGTCGGAGGGCCATCCAGGATGATATAGCAGAGAGACATTCAGAAACTTTGGTTTGTACAGCAGGTGTAAGGTCAGGTGTTGAAAAGTTATATTGTGTGTCGTCGGCATAGAGGTGATATTAAACCCAAAAGATGTTATTAGGTCACCTAGAGAGTGTCATTTTATTGTATATTTAATACATGGTTGTTCTTTGAGTCTCTATATATCTGTAATGTACGTGCTTGCCACAAACTGGTTACCCGACCGCGGGGCTGAGGTGGGGATGTATAGCACAGACCTTCGGCCACGGAGCCAGGTCCGGAGTGCGGTTCCATGGTCAGACATAGCCAGGTCAGGATTGGAGAAAGCAGGTTAACGTTATCCAGGCAGGGGTCAAGGCAGCGGCAAAGGAGCGGTGGTCGAGGAAACAAGCCGAGGTCATCAACAAGAAATCTTGGGTGAAGGTATTCCAGCCTAGGAGGCTAGAACCTTGAGAGAAGCCACTGCAGCCGAGAAGCTTCACGAAGGTGCTGCAGCGCGTCAGGAAAAGGCCAGGAGTCACAGGAACCAGAAGCTTCAGTACAGGGACTTCCGACAGGAGCAAACTCCACTTGGAGGAAGCAGCAACCAGAGGTGCAGACACGTCACAGGAAACACTGGTGAAACCCCGTAGCCGCCTCCGTGCGGCGGAGGCGAAGTCTGTCAGGAACAAGGAAAGCAGCGCCGACGGCTACTATGCAAGAACCCTTGGGCAGCAGGGGACTAGGAGCAGGATACAAGGCACCAGGAGGCCTAGCAGGCTAAACAGAGAGTCTGTGACAAGCACAGTTACTTGCAACATGGATTGCAAAGTCTATGTCCAGCAACCTTCCTGCGGCGGGCCGGCACTAAATAGCACAGGAGGCCAATAGGCCAGAGCTGCACAGGAGGCAGCAAGAGCAGGTGATTGCAGAAGCAAGGAATAGTTTGTCTGGAACCTGCAAAGCTCCGGATGGATGGGCTCCAGCCAAACCCAGGAGTGGATTCCTGACAATATCTCTTTGTGTCAAGGTTTTTTGTGGTTTTGTTTTGATCAACCAACAGTATAAGGAACTTCTTTTAAAGATACTGTAAATCAGGATGAAGTGAATTTCATAATTCAGACAATCCGGAGGAGCAAAATATGGGGAATAAGGAAACAAAAACATGCAAATTTAAGTGCAGACGTTAGACTAAAATCCAATCAGGTGTCAATATCTTGGCTCTACGGCTCTACGTCTATCTACTCACAAGATGTTAGTGGTATATATGCAGTTGGCAGATTGGGCTGCCACCCAGGGGTATGCTGTATACTGTGTGACCCCTCCAGGCTCGTCTCATCATGTGTGCAATGACATGTAGAGGAAGAAACGAACTACATAGCGCGATCTGTCTTGAAATAGACTTTATAAAAAGTATATAGGCATATAAAATGTGCACTTACATTGTGCCAGAATTAAAATCGCATTTATCACATTAAGAGTGAATCTAGGGGGTACTCCGCCGTTCTCACCGCCTCCTCTCTGGCTCTGGATCTCCTCCGTCTGCAACCTGGACTCTGGACTCCGTGTCTCCTCCGGTGCATGTGACGTCACTGCTCAGTGGATGGTACAGCTACGGCTCCCTCACTAGACCAAAACACCACTCAACGCGTTTCGCCCAGCTCTTGCAAACTAGGAAGAGTGTCAGATCTATTTCAGCATTTAGGCCCTTAGGTGTCATGGTTTTTAGACGGTGGATCCAGAACACTTCTCTTCTCAGCAATTCTAGTCCTTGCAGTTCAAAGCAATAGAGCACGGTCTACCACATTGGAGGGGTGGTGACAGAGGACTAGAATTGCTGAGAAGAAAGCGTTCTGGATCCACCGTCTAAAAACCATGACACCTAAGGGCCTAAATGCTGAAATAGATCGACACCCTTCCTAGTTTGGAATGTACAACTAAACATGCCTCTCCCCCCCCTTCCTCCCGTTTTTTCTTCTCCTCTATGCTCCATTTATCTTATCTTTGTCGTTTCAGATTTTGACATCATACAATGCACAGTGGATGCTAATATACAAATTTGTATAATATTTTATGATATGGTACCATGTCCAATGTACAATTATATTTAAGCAATTGTTAGTCATGAGTAATCATTGCAAAGACCTACTCCAGAGATCCTTATATGTGGCAAATTGTGATAAGATGTAAAAATATGTTCTATAGTCGCTATGTACCTGTTCATTGTTAAAGATGTAAATGAAATGTCATTCTCCACCCGAAATTCTTAGTAAAATACACTTATTAACACTATGGGATATTTGATATTAATACACAGGAATCGCCCCCTGTTTATTCTGCAGTGGCAGATAATATTATAACCAGTAAACAATAATAGAGGTATCTAATATCTTCCCCTGAGCAATCTGTAGTGGCAGTAAACATTAAAATAGTTGACAATAGTAGCAGTTTCCTATCGCCTCTGCTATATATTAGAGCTATTATAGCCCATATACAGAATTATGTTGGGTCACGTAAATATTGCTGTATAATATAGCTTCAATATGAACAATCGATATAAAGATAAATAAACCTCCTTTCCAAAATCGCTGACTGATCTCAGCGTTATTAATAAATTAATTAATAAGTAAGTAAATAAGTCTTTTACCTCTAACTGCAGTTTATACTCTGCATACTCACCAGATTATAGTTGTTTAATTAGCTTAACTCTCCCGTAGATAAATAGCTCCATATATAATAAAGATAATACATTATTTTATATCTCCATGAGAATGATGTTTCTATGAAATAAAGCATGTAAAATGATCTTTCATGTATAAATGTTTAATTCAGTTCTAATTATCTGTATAACATTATCAACCATAGCGCTGATATAATTGTCTGTATTAATTGTTTATAAGACCAGAGAGGTATATATGGACACTATTAACCCTACAACTCACACACTCCTGATGAAGCCAAAGACAGCTTGCAAGAGCTGGCGAAACGCATTGAGTGGTGTTTTGTCTAGTGAGGGAGCCGTAGCTGTACCATCCACTGCAGTGACGTCAAACGCACCGGAGGAGACACGAGTCCAGAGTCCCAGGTTGCAGACGGAGGAGATCCAGAGCCAGAGAGGAGGCGGTGAGAACGGCGGAGTACCCCCTAGATTCACTCTTAATGTGATAAATGCGATTTTAATTCTGGCACATTGTAAGTGCACATTTTTAATGCCTATATACTTTTTAATAAAGTCTATTTCAAGACAGACCACCTATGTAGTTCTGTTTCTTCCTCTACATGTATCATTGCCACACTGATGAGACGAGCCTGGAGGGAGTCACACAGTATACAGCATCCACCTGGGGTGGCAGCCCCATCTGCCAACTGCATATTACCACTAACATCTTGTGAGTAGATAGACCGGTAGAGCCAAGATATTGACACCTGATTGGATTTTAGTCTCAACGTCTGCACTTAAATTTGCACTGTTTTTTG
>WSYH01014974.1:0-14859 GCA_036426205.1 Ascaphus truei
CACACACACACACACACACACACACACACACACACACACACACACACGCTGCAAGGGCAGGGAATGCACATCCACTTCTGCCCTGTCCTGCTACTCGCTGCACACACACAGAATCACTAGGACTGTGATGTTTTCAATGTGATGTCCCTCTCCCCAGCCTATTCTTCCTTTTGATATCTTTTAATGTGAACATCATTGCCAGGTCCGATCTCCCTCCTCCCTCCTCCCTCCTCCCACCTCCCTCCTCCCACCTCCCTCCTCCCTCCTCCCACGGCAATTCAGCATGTCAGCGACACACTGCTCTGCTTCCTCTCGGTTACCCTTCATGATCCCTGGGCTCCTCTCCTCTGGCAGCGCTCAGTCAGCGGGACACAGGGAAGGGGAGGGAGGTGAGAGGCTGAGCAGCGGCTCACTGAGTCTGATTTAAAATCCCCGCGCTTGCTACACCTTTCACTCTAGCACCGGAAGCTCTGCGGCAGCCATCTTGCTACACCCATGGCAGCTGACGTGTGGGGGTAACAGCGGCCGTTAGGAGCGGCGCCGGCGGCTATCGCCGCCGCCGCCGCCGCATGTCACAGCGGGTGTGTGTGGGGGGGAGCGGTGGCTGTTAGGAGCGGCGCCGGCGGCTATCGCCGCCGCCGCCGCAGGTCACAGTAGATGCGGGGGGAGGGGAGGGGGGGGAGCCATGACGTCACTTCCGTTTCACATTTCCCCTCCAACTCTCCCGTTTTACTCCATCAGAATAGGTGCCACTAAAGAAGTTTCACTTCAAAAATACACGGTACATTTAAATGGGCCACTCAATCAAAAACATGCTTGCATCGGCAGATTCAGAAAGAAGTTCAATTGGTGAACATAACACGCCCTCGCCATGCTCGCCGATACACCTGTGTATGATCGGCAAATCATCGCCATAGTGGGAACAAATGTTTTCATCTTGATTGGCCTGGGATTCGGCACTTATTGCATACGGCGAGGTTAAATCGGCAAAATCATGCTTATCGGGAACAGTTGCCGAAAATATTTTTTCGGCGCTTAGTGCATGAGGCCCAAAGTCTCTTAATCACATCTCTGGAACATCCCCATCTAATTCTGGTGTGTGGAGCATGCTGCAATTTGTTTGAAAATCCAAATCCGCATTCATAGAGGTAAAGGCGCACAGCAAAGAGAGTGGGTCAAAAGCAAGTTAAAAATATACTTTATTGATCCATAAAAAGAGAGAGTGGAGGTGCAAAACCCTCCTACATGTTTCATGCACCAAGCACTTGATAAAGTATATTTTTAACTAGCTTTTGACCCACTCTCTTCACTGTGTGCCTTTACCTCTATGGATGCGAATTATCTTTTTCATTAAATTGTTTTTAAACTAAGCTCCAGTATTGTAGCCCTCCTTGTTACCTGTTCCTCCTTGCTGCTGTGCTCCATTTTTCCTCTTCACATTGGATCTCCTGTAATTTATCAATGAGTTTGAGTCAACTGAAGTTTTTTTAGCAATGAAAAAGTGTATGGGAATAAAGGGTGGGATACAAGTACAGTACATTGAGTTCAGAAATAAGACACACTAGCACCGTCTATTGTTACTTCAAAGTACTTCTGCGTTCCCCCTTCGCGCATGCGCATCAGTGTCACTGGGCGAAACGCGTTTGACAAATTTTGTGCATCACAGGCCACCGTATTGAGGAGTTGTAGCCTCATCCAGCTTGGAGGCAGCACTGCGACTGACGCGCATTCGCGAAGGGGGAAAGCGGAAGCTGCGTCAGAGAAAGCAGCAGAGGGAGAGACCTGGTCTGTGCACAAGCACCAGGAGATCACCCATTGCTGATACATCCCTGCAAAGAAACACATTGGCTGCTGGAGCAGGATCCACACTGACAACCAGGGACTCTGGAGGACGGCTTGTGGATTCTGGATGCACTTTTTCTCAATGCCTTAGACTGTTGGCTGTTTGTGAGTTTTCAATCTCTTTTTAAGTATTTGTTAATAAAATGGTTTTACACTATATTTGTTTCTTTCTCCAATTTTTAGGTATTATCTGGAAGTCTCCCTTATCCTTATTGAAGAAACACTGATTTATGTAAGTGTATTTTCTATCAAGCTTTATTATATAGTATAAAAGGAGACAATGGAAAAATTTAAAACAAATCAACATTTTCTTTTATTAGTGGATGTGGCAGGACGGCCTGCAGCCGAGGTCAGGGAACAGTCCACACGTGTAGTTTAGGATAATGAAAAATGTTCAATGGCTTTATTTCTCCACAGTAACATAACATGCGGGTACACTGTCCCTTTAACAAAATAAATCCTGCTCCACGATGGGAGAAAAACTGACTAACACAGCAGACCTATCTAGCAGGCTGGCTGGCTAAACCATAACCAAACCTTCAGAGTCTTTTAAGCAGTCATGAAAACAAATGAAACAAAGCTTACTTTGGCAGCAGTAAGTAGTGTGTTGTATCCTTCTGGCTAGCAGCACATCTATCCATGTGCTCTTGTCTGAGGGAGCCAGCTACTGCTGGTAACAAGCTCCTTTTCTACCTTTCTGGCTCTCAGGTGTCAGCTTACTTCCTGACTACCCAAGTTCCACCTGAGTTAACCCTTATGAGTGCTGGATGAAGCACTCAGACATATGTCTCCCAGGCAGTAACTGAGAGGGGTTGACTGTCACCTTTCACATACCCCCCTATTTGTGTGTGGCGAGTGTCCCACACGGCTGAAGCCGACCCTCCACTCCTTCCTTGACAAAAATCACAGCATTTCCATGGTCTTTCCAGGTCTATGGCTGAATATACAAACGAGAAGGGTTGAGGGCAATATACACCTGGTCCCTGGATTTGTCCTTCATGGTTTAATCACACTTCAAGGGCGCCATGGTCAGTTGACCAGGGTAAGTGTATCCGGCGACTACAAATGTTCAAGTCCTAAATTGCCCATTTTACAGCGAGGCACTCCTCTCAATAAAAGGAATACCTCACTTCCCTTTGAAACAGCTTTCCGGCTGACTGAACAGTATGGGGTTGTTCAACACCCTCAAATTGCTGAGACAGCACTGCTCCCAGTCCTACCTCTGAGGCATCTGTCTGGATGAATAAGGGCTCTTTAAAAACCTGGGCTCCGAAGAGCGGGGCCCTCTGAACGGCACTTTTTAGCATGTCAAAGGAGGCTTTGGCACTCCCAAGACCATTACACTTGGGTTGGGTCACTTTTTTTCAGATCTTTAGGGGTGAAGAATTTTCGAAAAATTGGGATAACCGCCGTGTAATATACCCTGCTAACCCCAAAAGGGAGCGGACCTTGTTCTTTGTCTGTGGGGATCCTTCCTTTCTGCGCTACCTTGCTAGCGTAGTGGCTCTACTTCATCCAGCCCCAACGGCATAGTCCCAAGTACTTTTAGTGGATTTACCCAGGGCACATTTTTTGGATTTGCGGTGAGCCCTGCTTCTCTTAAGGACGTTAGGACTGCCCTCAACTTTTATAGAGACTGCCATTGTTGCTATGATGACAATGTCATGCAAGTGGCCCGGCATAATGCCCTATGGGGTCGTAGTACCTTATCCTTAACCTTGGAACGTGGCTGGAGCCCCTGTAACCCAAAAATAGCATAGTGACGAATTGGTATAAAAACCGAGAGGTGGCGAAGGCAGTTTTGCATTCGGATTCTTCCGCTGGGTATCTGCCAATATCCTTGCGTAAGATCTAGGTGGAGATATCTCTGCTTTACCAAGTGAATCAAGCAATCATCCACCTAGGCATTGATATGCATAATAATCTGGATACAGCATTTACCTTTCGCAGATCTACGCAAACCCTCACCTTCCCATTCTGGTTTAGAGGGACCAACACGATAGGGCTCTCACCATTCTCTGTGGGAACTCCCTCGATCACGCCCATTCCAACATGTCTATTATCTCCCTCTCTCTACCAGGTCTTTTGGCCCTCGGCAATATATAGGGACGGGACCGACTTTTACGCCCGGTCCTGTCCAATCCTATGGGACACCTAAATCAGTCTGCCCCTGGCAGCTCAGAAAAAAAATCTGAGAACTGGTCACATACATCAAGTGGTCTGACCTTTGGTTCTTTGTTCACTGCTCCCATGGGAACCTGATGGTCAGTGTCTACGTACTACCTTTGGAAAGCTTTGGACCCAATCGTCTCTTCCCTCCGAGGTGAATAACAGCGTATCTATCGTTTTCCAGGGTTTAGGTTCACGTGTGTAGATTTATTACCCTCCTGGGACCCTGGTTTGAGAGATCTCATAGTTCACCTCCCGGTGCGGCGGAACGAACTTGGAAATGACCCTGCCCTTGCGCAAGGACTTACTCTCTGATGTCGTAGTATAGCATCCTTGGTCCCCAGGTGGAGACCTCTCAGGCGAGCATTTTGGTTTGTGTACTCTTACTGCCCTCTCTGTGATCGGTTCTGGCTTTGAGTTTTTCCTTCGCAAAACCGGCCCTAATCTGTAGGGCGTTTTCTAAGTCATGACTATACTGAGGGTATTTTGGTGGGGGAGGCCCTCCGCGCCAGGATTCCTCATAGTTTTAGTGGGGTGGTTGGGTGGGGTGGGTGAGTGAGGGGTAGCGACGGTTGGGGTTTTCTTTTCTTGTTTGTCGTTGCTTCCTACCCTTATGAGTGCTGGATGAAGCACTCAGACATATGTCTCCCAGGCATAACTGATAGGAGTTGACTTCACTCTGTCACAGTGGAGTAAGTACAAAAACACTTATTTACAAATACTGTACAATTTAAAAAACATTTAAAGTGTACAGCAATTCAAAACATTAACAGGTGTATGGTTTACTGCTAGTGAAAACATTTATGTACAGAAAGTCAAAACATTTAAAAAACGCAACATCTTTTTTATTAAAGTACAGAAAGTCAAAACATGTACAGCACAACAGTATGGTGTTATAAAAAAAAATTCTTTATTCAAAAAATTAAAAAAACGCAACATCTTTATTAAAGTACAGAAATTCAAAACATGTACAGTAGGAAGGTGTACAGAACATTCAGTCAGGCCTGCACAACTCCAGTCCTTGAGGGCCGCAAACAGGGCTGGTTTTAAGGATAACCTTGAAAACCAGGCCTGTATGCGGCCCTCGGGGACTGGAATTGTGCAGCTCTTGTGTACAGTAAGTAAAAACATTTCTTTATTCATAAAATGTAAAAAACTTTATTAAAGTACAGAAAGTCAAAACATTTACAAAAACATTTACAAAAAATAAACAACAGATGAACAGTCACGCAAATCCGATCCCCACCAGATTGCCCTTCCAGGGCTGATGCCTTGTATGGCGCAAAATGCCATTGATGGAGTCTCGAACGATTTTCATTAAAGGATCTGTAATTGAAAAATAGCGCAGCAATTCCTCCACAATAGTCCTCCTTAAATTTTCAGGAAGTGCCCTTTTTTCGCGATTTCCTTCGTAGTTTACATTGTTGGCCCACCCGCTATACACCAAGTAGGACACGTGGTGCTTACAAATTAACATGCCATACTTCTGGGGTAAATCAGCACTCATCACCCTATACTTTTCCCTGAGTGCCGGTGGCAGCTTGCGCAGGATGATGTCGGGCACCGTATTGATGCAAGCGTATGTAGGTTGGGTTCTGGGAGCGGGTGTTCTTCTGTGAGCGGGTGTGCTTGTGGTGGCGGCCAAGGGTAGGTTGTCTGGGAGGAAGCTTTCATCCTGTCTTGGTCGCCGTGTTGTCTCCTGGCGTGGTCTTGACGGGATTGTCATGTTATCCTCCTCCTCAACGGCATACATGTACACAAATTCTTCTGGTGGAGGGGGTGTGCTTGGTGTTGGAAGGCGGTCGAAGGTTCCATTCATCACATCGGCATGAACACCGAGCAAATTATGTATCCCCGCTACTGTATGTCAGTCTCTATCTTCTCCAACCGTCGATCCATTTCTCCATCCGTTGATCCATCTTCTGCATCTGCTGATCCATATTTAGCCTGGTCTCTAAAAGCAGATCTATCTTTAAACCCTAAAAAAAAAGCAAGTCCTGAGTTTCCGGGGATATCCACTTTAACCCATTCAGCAGAGGTCTAACGAGCATGTTCTTGTGCATGGTGTGCCATTGATTCTGGATGGATTGGTGCTATGGAGGATGAGATGGGGGTTCCCTGGAGAGAAGCGGCAGCATCTTCTAAGAGGATGGAGAAAGCAACCTGTGGATTTTCCGGGAGAGAAGCGCAGCATCGTCGTCGAAGAGGGATGAGAAAGTGACCTTGTGGATTTCTGGGCGAGAAGCGTCAGAGTCGTCTATAGCGTAATGGAGAAAAAGACCCTTGGATTTCAGGAACACAAGCGGCAGCGTCGTTGAAGAGCATTGGCGAAGATGGGCTGTGGGTTTCCGGGAGAGCGGCGGCAGCGTCGTCGAAGCATAAACGGAAAGTGGCCTGCGGGTTCGATGGTTGGCTGCCATTTGTTTGCGTTGAGTGTCATCACCTTATTTCTTCTTGACATAATAAGGCTGACATCTATTAAAAACCCTTAGCCTTTGGGGTCAGCAAAGGTTTTTCTTATTGGCCTTAGCCTGTCGCTTTGGCCTTGGCATGGAAACGGCTGCCGCCTTTCGCTTTTTCTGTGTGATAGGCACGGCGAGGCGAGTGGCTTCTTGCGTCCGTAGAATCGGGGTTGATCCATGGAAGCAGATGGCACATGCAGTATCTGGACAAGGGCAATTTCAGATAATCATAGAGTGGGAGCCTAGCAAGTGTGTAACATTTTATGTATGGCGACGAGGTACAGGTGTTAATGTGGGCGTACTCTAATGTGAGTCATTAACTATAAATACACCACTCCATTTGTTGAATTCACTGCACACTGAATACACTCGACTAAACATTGAATATACATTCTAGTGCTTGTATTTCTTTCTACTCGCTGCATGCCTATTAAAAAATTTCAAGGATCTCAGCATGAGAATTAACGAGATGTACAACGAAGGACACCGAATTGCAGATATCCAACGCTGGTTAGCTGCTTCTGGCCTCATTGTGCCATCAACCACCGTGTGCTATCATGCACATGAAAAGCAACAACGCCGCAGGACACCAACAGTAACTAACGCGTAAGTATATTTATATAACTATAACTTTATAAAACTATATATACCATATAACTATATAAACAGTATATCTATTATTGTTTATATTGCTGCAATTATAATAGAACTACATAGTATAGATCTATCAAATTTTAAACTATTTTACTGTAAATGATGTGCTCTACTTGTGGCCTACTGCCACTGTAACTTACCGGATTGTTGTTTTTCTGTACACTGTAGGGAGACAACTCTTCTGGTCGACAAAATAAGTGAAGAGAATGATGAAAGAGTGCCTTAAGGGTCAAATACACTCTGCAGCAAAATCACAATCTCACTATATCCCGAGACCAGCATAAAGAAGATGAGACGCAGAATTGGATGGAATATGGACGTGTGAGGTTAGTAACTGGACAGTACAGGTTAAATTGTTGTTTAAGAACTGTACTGTACCTATAAATTATTCCTTGTCTTTACAGAGCTGCCCTATGATAAGGGACGTTAACAAATCAAGAGAGTGGTCCAGGCCCAGGCATGGTCGACAGTGGAGAAACTTTCCAGGATTGCATCTTCACTGACGAGTCTACTGTATCGCTGGGAAATTTGGAACCTTTGAATTCCACAAAAAAGGTCGCATACACTACCGACCAACTTTAATCTTACTTGGCTAGCTCTGCGAATTTCGGAATATCCCGGTGATGTGGCGGTTTGTATCGTATTCCTCCCCGGGTTATAGCGTTATATCGTGCCCGTGATTTAAGCATTTTATTCCCGCTGGCTGCACTGCACTGCCATGTAAAAACTCATGGGGGCGTTTGGCGACCTGTTGTCTTTGAAAGCCGAGAAATTCATGAATTGTATGCATATATACTGTATATATACATTATATACTGTATACAACAACCCCTATAACCCCTAACATACACATACAGTACTGCATATGCACATCAATGATACTATAGGCCGTTCCCTGGCGAGATGTGTTGTAGCAGAGAGAGAACCGCTGCTCTCTCTGCGCAAACATCGGCACATTAAAAATTTTAAAATCCATTTTATTCAAATGTAGATGTGCAGGGGTCTCCGGAGCTGAACCGCATTGGTTTCAGTCCGGGACCCCCTGCTTGCCCGAGATACAGCCCCCTTTATGAGGTGCCGGTATCCCTCTGCATTTAAAAGGTCCCGATCACGTGACCGCGACATGTAAACCAAGCAGAGGGATACCGGCACCCCCTAAAGGGCCTGTATCTTGGGAAGCAGGGGGTCCCCGAGCCTAAAACAAAAACGTTTCTGCTCCGGAGACCCTCTGCACATGTTACAGTATAAATAAAACACATATATAAATAAACACTCGTTCCTTACCTTAGTGGCTATGTGCTATGGTAACGAAGCAGCATTTCTGTATTTTAATAATATTGTACAGTGAGCAGGGGGTTCCCTGAGCCAGAAATTAATGCTCAGGGGACCCCCTGCTCCTGCACAATATTATGAAAAATACAGAAATGCTGCTTCATTACCATAGCTGATAGCCGCTAAGGCAATGAAGGGGTTAACCCAACGTGCCCGCTTTATTGTGGGTAGCAGGGGTGGGTGAAGGGGGTATTTGGCCCTTGGTGTGAGTTTAGGACTTGCGGGGGGGTTGCGGGTGCACTTAACCCCTTCACGACCGTAGCAGTTAATACCTTTACGGTCATGAAGGGGTTAACCCCTACCGCTACCTCCCCGCAAGCCCTAAACAACCACCATTGGGGCTAATACCCCCTTCACCCACCCCCGCTACCCACAATAAAAAAAACTCACACACAGCAGCAGCACAATAAATAAATAAATTTAAATAAATAAATAAATTTAAATAAATAAATACATTTAAAATACATTATTATTCATAGTGTAGATGTGCAGGGGGTCTCCGGAGCTGAACCGCGTTGGTTTCAGGTCCGGGGACCCCCTGCTCCCCGAGTTACAGCCCCTTTATGAGGTGCCGGTATCCCTCTGCATTTAAAGGTCCCGATCACGTGACCGCGGCCTGTAAACCAAGCAGAGGGATACCGGCACCCCCTAAAGGGGGTCCCCAGACCTAAAACCAAAGCGGTTCAGCTCCGGAGACCCCCTGCACATCTTCACTATGAATAAAAATGTATTTTAAATGTATTTATTTCTATTCATTTATTTATTTATTTAGATTTATTTATTAATTGTGCTGCTGCTGTGTGTGAATTTTTTTTATTGTGGGTAGTGGGGGTGGGTGAAGGTGGTATTAGCCCCATCGGTGGTTGTTTAGGGCTTGCGGGGGGGTAGCGGGTGCACTTAACCCCTTCACGACCGTAGCGTATTCATGCTACAGTCGTGAAGGGGTTAAGTGCACCTGCTACCCCCCCACCCCCCCCGCAAGTCCTAAACTCACACCAAGGGCCAATACCCCCTTCACCCACCCCGCTACCCACAATAAAAAATTCACCCACAGCAGCCCCACAATTATTAAATAAATCTAAATAAATAAATAATACTTAATAAAATAAATATATAATATATATATATATATATATATAAATAATATATATAAATCATATATATATATATCACAATCCCTTACTATTATATATATATATATATACAGTATATACACACACATGATGAACCATACTGTCCTACAAATAACACTTCTCCATACAGACACACTACATTACAATGAATTTCCTTTAATAATCCTAACTGATCTTACAATCTAAATCATCAAATGACAAAGAAAAAACTCACATTCCAATCAATACATTGCATTTACATTGTATTATGATGCATAAAATCTATGCACCATATACATTCTGCAAATGAATGTGAACAATATCATTGCAAGCAAAATACAGATAACTCCAAACAAGTCAACTATTTTAACCAATCAAGTAAACAAAAATCAATATATAAGTACCAACCAGAATCCAACATTGAAAACCAACGCTAACCCTTACAATACCAAGGATTACATCTATCTAATTATAAAAACATTATACTGTACACACATTGAAGCATTGCAATAAACAACATAGAGTACAGTACATCCCCTGTATCTCCCTGCTTTGAGTGTAATCTGTGTAAAGCCCCCTCCCCCCTAATGTTTCTGTTAAATCTCCCTGCCTGTGTTGCTGTGAGTGCAGTGTATGTAAATGTGGGGAGGGGGGGGGGACCCGATGTGCATACTGTGAGGTCTAACCACCCTCACCCCCTACCCACATACCGTTACCCCCCCATCCTTGCCATGGCCTCCGCTTCTGCAAAACAGACACAAAAATTAAAACATCCAAAGTAATGTCCCCTAACCCCTTAATCACCATAGCGGTTATTAACCGCTACAGTCATTAAGGGGTTAACCCACCCTCACCCACCACTCAGGATGCCTACATACCCTCCCACACTAAACCCCCCCGTGAGGCCTAACCACCCTCACCCAGTACCCACAAGGGAGGCCTACCGACATACCGTTGGGGAAACACCCACCCCCCCTCCACCCCCAGTACCCACAATAAAAACAACACAGTGACCCACAATACACATCATTCTATTTATTAAATACATTACCCACCACCTGTGCCCCCCCATAAATACATGATTTATTCTTATACATACAGGGTTCATAACGCAGCCCCACGCGAGTCCCCGGTGGGCTGGCGGGGCACCTGGACAGACCTACAGGGTACCAGCAGCCCTTTTTAAACAGGTTCTGGTGGCCTGCTGGTGGGTCCTGCCAGCACCACGGCCCCCAGGTGGTCTCCGTGGGTCACCGTGGGCCATAATTGGGTCCCCATGGTAGGCCCAAAGATGTCTGGGAGCCCCGGGTCAGACCCACAGGTGTCTGCGGGGCCTCGAGTGGTTCCCACGGGGGTCTGGGGAACTCACGGGTGCTCACTACTGGTCCGCGGTGCCCCCACAGAAGTGGGACCACACATCATCATCCCCGCACCTACGGGTCCGCGGTGCCCTCACAGAAGTGGGACAACTCAGCTTCATCCCCGCAGACTACGGGTCGGCGGTGCCCCCATAGAAGTGGGACCACACAGCTTCATCCCCGCATGTGTCACCCGTGGAACCACCAGCCTGGTACCCGTGGGATACCCGAGGAAACCACAGGTGGTCTCCAGAGGTCCCACGCAGAACCACGGAACAAAACCTGGATTTAAAAAAAATAAACCTGGCCTATACATTCATTACATACACCACCCCCCCCAACACCTACAGTACAATAATGTGCAAAATAACTATTATCCAGATATGATAATAGATTAATTGCCCATTATTAAAAACATTAACTAGCATATTCAAATAAATAAAGTACTATTGACCTCATCAATACGAAGTGTCCGTCGCCAGCAACATCCTTGTCTTGTCCACAAAATACATTGCCAAAACAAAGCCAATACATTGCATTTACATTCAGATATCAATTAACCCCTTAAACACCTTATCGGATAATAACCGCAAAGGTAATTAAGGGGTTAAGCCACACTGGCCCGATACCCACCCTTCACTCATGAATTTGTACAGTGGCTTCATCATGCAACTATATATACAGTATATATATATATATATATACAGTATATACACACATGATGAACCAATATACAAATAAATGTAGAAGGGTTATCAAAACCATACTGTCCTACAAATAACACTTCTCCATACAGACACACTACATTACAATGAATTTCCTTTAATAATCCTAACTGATCTTACAATCTAAATCATCAAATGACAATGAAACACCTCACATTCCAATCAATACATTGCATTTACATTGTATAAATGATGCATAAAATCTATGCACCATATACATTCTGCAAATGAATGTGAACAATATTATTGCAAGCTAAATACAAATACTGTACTCCAAACAAGTCAACTATTTTAACCAATCAAGTAAACAAAAATCAATTAGCAATCATTATTTACATCCCTAAACAATTGACAGTCCATCCCGAACAATGAAACAATTAACTAATTCACGCCTCGAGCAGAACAATTCAGCATGTGAAAAAAATATAAGTACCAACCGGAATACAAACTTTAAAACCAAGGCTAGCCCTGACCTCCCTCAAACACACAATACAATATCAACAATTACATCTATCTAATATTAAAATACTTTAAACACACATTTAAGCATAGCTGCATAGACAAATTATTTTAAAACACATGAAAGAAAGCTTTTAAAACAACATCATTTCTTACCCTGTATGTATATATCTCTCTAGACATATATACATACATACATACAGTGGCAAGAAATGATATACCACAAAAAAAAAAATACTTCTGCATCTGCTGATCCATATTTAGCCTGGTCTCTAAAAGCAGATCTATCTTTACCAGCATAGTAGAGTTTCCGGGGATATCCACATTTAACCCATTCAGCATGAGGTCTAACGAGCATGTTCTTGTGCATGGTGTGCCATGGATATCTGGATGGATGGGTGCTATGGAGGATGAGATGGGGGTTCCCTGGAGAGAAGCGGCAGCATCTTCTAAGAGGGATGGAGAAAGCAACCTGTGGATTTCCGGGAGAGAAGCAGCAGCGTCGTCGAAGAGGGATGGAGAAAGTGACCTGTGGATTTCTGGGCGAGAAGCGTCAGAGTCGTCTAAGCGTAATGGAGAAAAAGACCCGTGGATTTCAGGAACACAAGCGGCAGCGTCGTTGAAGAGCATTGGCGAAGATGGGCTGTGGGTTTCCGGGAGAGCGGCGGCAGCGTCGTCGAAGCATAAACGAGAAAGTGGCCTGCGGGTTCGATGGGTTGGCTGCCATTTGTTTTGCGTTGAGTGTACATCACCTTATTTCTTCTTGACATAATAAGGCTGACATCTATTAAAACCCTTAGCCTTTGGGGTCAGCAGAAGGTTTTCTTTATTGGCCTTAGCCTGTCGCATTGGCCTTGGCATGGAAACGGCTGCCGCCTTTCGCTTTTTCTGTGTGATAGGCACGGCAGAGGCGAGTGGCTTCTTGCGTCCGTAGAATCGGGGTTGATCCATGGAAGCAGATGGCACAATGCAGTATCTGGACAAGGGCAAGTTCAGATACAGATCATAGAGTGGGAGCCTATGCAAAGTGTGTAACATTTTATGTATGGCGACGAGGTACAGGTGTTAAATGTGGGCGTACTCTAATGTGAGTCATTAACGTATAAATACACCATCCATTTTGTGGATTCACTGCACACTGAATACACTCGACTAAACATTGAATATACATTCTAGTGCTTGTATTTCTTTCTACTCGCTGCAATGCCTATTAAAAAGATTTCAAAGGATCTCAGCATGAGAATTAACGAGATGTACACGAGAGGACACCGAATTGCAGATATCCAACGCTGGTTAGCTGCTTCTGGCCTCATTGTGCCATCAACCACCGTGTGCTATCATGCACATGGAAAAAGCAAACAACGCACGAGGACACCAACAGTAACTAACGCGTAAGTATATTTATATAACTATAACTTTATAAAACTATATAATACCATATAACTATATAATACAGTATATCTATTATTGTTTATATTGCTGCATATTAATAGAACTACATAGTATAGATCTATCAAATTTTAAACTATTTTTACTGTAAATGATGTGCTCTACTTGTGGCCTACTGCACTGTAACTTACCGGATTGTTGTTTTTCTGTACACTGTAGGGAGACAACTCTTCTGGTCGACAAAATAAGTGAAGAGAATGATGAGAAGAGTGCCTTAAGGGTCAAATACACTCTGCAGCAAAATCACAATCTCACTATATCCGAGACCAGCATAAAGAAGATGAGACGCAGAATTGGATGGAAATATGGACGTGTGAGGTTAGTACTGGACAGTACAGGTTAAATTGTTGTTTAAGAAACTGTACTGTACCTATAAAATTATTCCTTGTCATTACAGAGCATGCCCTATGATAAGGGACGTTAACAAGATCAAGAGAGTGGTCCAGGCCCAGGCATGGATCGACAGTGGAGAAACTTTCCAGGATTGCATCTTCACTGACGAGTCTACTGTATCGCTGGAGAAATTTGGAACCTTTGAATTCCACAAAAAAGGTCGCATACACTACCGACCAACTTTAATCTTACTTGGCTAGCTCTGCGAATTTCGGAATATCCCGGTGATGTGCGGTTTTGTATCGTATTCTCCCGGGGTATATAGCGTTATATCGTGCCCGTGATTTAAGCATTTTATTCCCGCTGGCTGCAATACTGCAATGCCATGTAAAAACTCATGGGGGCGTTTGCGAGCTGTTGTCTTTGAAGCCGAGAAATTCATGAATTGTAATGCAGTATATACTGTATATATACAGTATATACTGTATAACAACAACCCCTATAACCCCTAACATACACATACAGTACTGCATATGCACATCAATGATACTATAGGCCGTTCCCTGGCGAGATGTGTTTGTAGCAGAGAGAGAACCGCTGCTCTCTCTGCGCAAACATCGGCACATTAAAAATTATTTAAAATACATTTTTATTCAAAATGTAGATGTGCAGGGGGTCTCCGGAGCTGAACCGCATTGGTTTCAGGTCCGGGGACCCCCTGCTGCCCGAGATACAGCCCCCTTTATGAGGTGCCGGTATCCCTCTGCATTTAAAAGGTCCCGATCACGTGACCGCGACATGTAAACCAAGCAGAGGGATACCGGCACCCCCTAAAGGGGCCTGTATCTTGGGAAGCAGGGGGTCCCCGGACCTAAAACAAAAACGTTTCTGCTCCGGAGACCCTCTGCACATGTACAGTATAAATAAAACACATATATAAATAAACACTCGTTCCTTACCTTAG
>WSYH01014975.1:0-14858 GCA_036426205.1 Ascaphus truei
TTAATAACACAATACAATTATTCTGTCATACAAAAACAGGAAAAAAATACATACTATTTCAGAAGAAAAAAAATCCATTGGCTAATCAAAAATAATAAAAAACCACTAAAAATCTAGTCTAGTAATCTATTGATAAACGTACATACCAACATCGAATACAAACTACCAAACTTACAAAAAATAACTCCAAAAATTAAGGGCGGCATAAAAAATAAAAAAAACAAAAATATATTTTATAACATCTGTAACCAACATAACAACATTTGCCATCACAGGTCAAAAAAAAAAAAATAAAAAAAAAAAAAAAAAAAAAAAAAAAAAAAAAAAAAAAAAAAAAAAAAAAAAAAAAAAAAAAAAAACAAAACAAGCCACAAACAAACCACCAGAACACCCCCAAAAAACAACACGAAACAACACCTACAAAAAAACAAAAAAAACAAAAACACCAAACAAAAAAAACAAAACCACAAATACATTCCTCAATCTCACAAGAAAATAAAACACAACCCCCAAACCCAAAAACTAACACCACAAACCACCCCCAACAACACAGACCTAGACCAACAAAAGACACAGGCCACAAAAAACCAAACACCACCCCAACACCCCCCAAAACCCTCCCCCCCCCCCATGGTCAAACCCCACACAACCCCCCCACCCCCCCCCCCGGCCACCCCCCCCCCACCCCCCACCCCACCAAACCCCCAACCCAACCACCACACCCACCCCAAACACCAACCCACCCCCCCAGCCCCTCGTCCCCACACCACCCCTCCCCTCCTACACACAACAACCACCCCACACCACACCCCCCCCCCCCCCCACCCACCCACGGGTCCCCTCACGACCCGCCCCATCCAAACACACCCCCACACCAACACGCCAGCACGCCTCCGCACCCACCCCCGCCCCCCAAAAAATTTAAAACTTCACGGAACAAGATAATGATCTAAATAAAAAAAAAAATTGGTCCATGTAGTACCTGAATATGCTCCAATTGTATTAGAAAAGCGAGGAGTATTAACAAAAGCCTTGCTGGCTCCGCAAACTCAAAACCAAAAAGATCACACTGATCCCAATTTTGCGCAAAAAGTTGTTTGTTTGGATGTGGAAGAGGCCGTTGTCTTACTTGTAAACCTTATTAAATCTAACACATTTACACATATTCAAATGGCACTTCATATGAAGTAAAGATTACAAAATTGCCCAAGTGATTATGTTGTGTACCTCATTTCATGTGGAATGTGGCACACAATATGTAGGCCGAACATCAAGGGCTCTAAGCACACCGATTCTTAGCATCGGCGGAATATTATCCATGGATGCTAAACACACAGCCTCTCACGGCAATTTTGCAACAAATCATAATAAAGATCCAAAATCCCTCTCGTTATGGCATATAGTTCATTCCCCCCTCCTATATGGAGGAGAAACCGCTTTCAGAAGTTATGTACACGAGAAACATACGGATGTAATTTTAGATACAACACATCCTAAGGGACATAATGACCATATTGACATCAGTACCATAGTTTGAACACTCTATATGGTGGTCTTCCAGAGGTCTGGTTGGAATGCATACATTCCCTCTGGGCTATGGTCGTTCAGCTGGTCAATATGATTCACCATATATTACAGTTCTTTTTATGCTATAGATAGCTTAGCCTGTAGGGTACAATGCATATTGCATTGTACGGTTTAAGTTCACGAATGGTCACGCAACAATATTCATTCATAACATTTATTTATGCAATCAGATAATACAATTACTTGTTTTTGTCACACTTCAATCAAATTTAGACACCATCCTAGATTTAATTATATCACTTATTTGTTTTCAATTTATTCCCTACTCGTCACAATCTTTACCACTCACAAATACACACCACAATGGAGCCATACTTCCATTTTGTCTTTGCTTTGGATCCATCTAATTCCCTATCCTCACTGCCGTGCTGGAATCTACAAGATAGGTAATTATTTTGGGAATTTACATTAGACATTGTCATATGACCCCAAATACATAAGGGAGTATAAACTCTCAGCCAACTGATAATTTCTTAGAATTTTATCACTGCTCCTTAAAATTATATTTCTAACACTCATTTGATGTGGGCTATAATTATGCTTGTTATGTCTGTCTCATTGAGGGCTTAATTAAAACATTACAATTATAATAAATTCTTTATATATGTTTAGTTATATCAGTCAATACAATTACACAAAAACTATATTTTGTGTTATAATTTTATTATCGTAATATAACTCTTCATCTGTACTCCTTTTTTTTTTTTTTTGTTTTTCTTTCGTATTCACCTATTTACTTTAACCCTTAAGCGCCTCCTTGGTAGATTACATTTAATCATCTAATTATTCATCAATAACACGTCATAAATAAGGTTGTATTACTATGTTTCTATTTCCACTCTCTGACCATGAGTACTACATTTGTATTTTTTATTTTTATTTCTTACTTCTATTTGCACTTTTTCTTTCAATTTTAGTTAAAATATTTTTTTCTTATACGTCTATTTGCATTTTTTTTTCTTTAATAGTTACAATTACAATTGCATCTTTGTTGTGCTTGTACTATGTCCTCAATGGGGTCCTCCTAATACAATGTGTATATATGCATTTATCTATCTGAATTGTTATCACCATGTGTTTTCTCTCACATGACTAATTTTTAATTTTGTGGTTATTAATTATTGGTTTAAACCGACCGTCCCATACAACTCTCCCGTACGTACTTTTCAGTGCTGATTTCCGCAGGCCCCCGAAGAAGTCATCATCGATGACGAAACGCGTAGGGCATGGCTAGTTGGCGCCACCATTTGCCCACGACATTGTTTGCTGTCTACATTCAAACTCTGTAGAAAATAGCTGAGGGGCTCAAATGCAGGTGTATGGAACAAAAATAAGCCAAACCACTAAACCAGTGTACTAATAATTAACATAGTACTTACGTACTGACCACTTTATCCAGTGTGGTCGGTACACCAAAGCCGGAATCTCCCTGCTTGCTAGTGGCCTCCCTGGCGTGCCGCGCTCTCATGACTGCCGTCACGCGTCATCGGGAGTCGTGCGCCCCCTTCACGCGCGTCCAGGGGGCTCCCCAGGGACGCCCTGGTGTCCCTCGATCGCGGGACAGCGCGGGGGTTCCGGGGGGACCGCGGACCCGGCGCAGCGGTAGGGAAGCGCCCCGATCGGAGGGCGCTCTTCCGCCTGCTTTCGGGCCGAGCCCGTCACTCTCGGGCGAGCGCCAGGCTACTGCTTGCGGCAAGAACGGGCAATGCTCGAATAAACTCTGTCCGCAGCAGTAGTGTGAATAGTATGGTTACTAATCCTCCTGAAGACATGGTGGTATATGGTACAAGCCCACTCACACCCTCCGTCCTCATCGGCAGGTTCCCCTGAAAAAAGCAATACTCACAGTCCGGTAGTAGGTAGGCAGGCAGGCTGTGCACTACAATATGCAATACAGGAAAAAGAGACCAAAAGCGCACCACCCAAACGTGCAGGAAGACCCATAAACGAAAATAACTTAAAAGGGCACTTTAATGTGACAAAAAAGACCCATCCAACGCGTGTAATAACATCCATTATATATACCCTCTACCTGTGTGCCTTTCGCGCCAGAAATGGAACCTGTGACGTCATGACGCTAGCCGCGTCATGCGCGCATGCGCAAGCGACTCAGTGCCATCTAAGGGCAAAAAGGAAGCTCCTCACACATTTATTTTTCAACATTATCATATATTGCTTTCTTAATTCTTATTCTTTCCTTATTGTCAGTATAAGTTTGTAATTTAATATGTTTTTTTTCAATTTTCTTATGTTTTTCCCTTTTCTATTATTTGTATTTCTTAGCATTTGTATTTTAGCTTTGCTTATGTTTTCCATCCAATGCGCATGCCGTGATTTCCTGTAATATATGTTTATAGGGATGTTTAGTATTAGTGGGGCAGTGATTTCCTATGACTTGCCCTATCCCAAGATGGCCCACACTGTCTGTGGGACTTCCTTTTGCCCTAGATCGGCACTGAGTCGCTCTGCGCATGCGCAATGACGCGCGTAGCGTCATGACGTCATCAGGTTCCCAATTTTTGGCGCGAAACGGCCCACAGGTAAGAGGGGTATATATGGATGTTATTACATTGTGTTTTAATCCTTGAAAAAGAACGCTGTGACGTTTGAAACGCTTGGATGGGTCTTTTGTCACATTAAAGTGCCCTTTTAATTAGTTTTCGTTTTGGGTCCTTCCTGTCTCCGTTTGTGCTGGTGCGCTTTTTGGTACTCCTTTTTCCTGTATTACATTAAACTCTGGCTTGTGTGTGTTTCACACGGCCGGTATACTACTAATCCAAGGACCTTCCAAGCACTGCTCCCTGGAGGGACCCTTCTCGGTTAACACTGATGCGAGGTGTTTCCGCTTCCCGTTTCTGCTACATCACTAGGAAGTTCACGTGACGACGCCACTAACCTAGCCGACGACGCTGTTGATCGAGCTGTTGGCACTGAGAGCCTACTCATCATGCTAATGTTTGCTGAACCTTTGTGAGTGGGCATTTTAAACAGATTTTATGTTCCTTTAATACATATTTTATTATGGTAATGCACTGGTGTGCCCCTGTTTCTTTTTATATATATTATTATATATATTATTATATATATATATATATATATATTAATAACTCTAACTGGGTAAAAGTCCAATTTCCTCCTCAGAATGTTAAATCTTCTTCTTATTATTTATTTATATATTTATTTGTTAAATAAAATGTATTCGGAAGCATAAAACCACGGTATGCTTTATAAACTTTAGAATTAGATTGACATGTGCCAGGTTTGTGCGCTATAAAAATGATTAGTAAAATACAAAAACAAATTGTGTCATCATAGTAGGTGTTTGTTTTTAACACTATTCTCATATTTTCCTTGACCTCCCTTCACAATTTCAACTGAAAAATAATTGATTTCTATATAGTGTTTCCCTTTTGCTAAATTACTTTTGTATGAAATGTATGTTACTTGGGTTGACAAGTAATTTGATTGTCTTCACATGTATTTCGTGCTAACTAAAAAAACTAATATGGGTTAGCATCTTTTATAAAATGATTACATAAAACCATGGACCATATTCAGGAAAATGTGCTAATCAGTTTAAGAAAACTGTCTTAAAAATCACACTTCTTACAGACAAATAGCTCACATAATCAGAACATCGAATACATTTGAAAGGGCACCACTTACAGCAAACTGAAATATATTTTATTGCGTAATATCATGGAAATATATACAGTATTACCCTTATTCCCTATAGCTTGTAGCTTTCATGAGCAGGGCCCGCAATACCTTCTGTTTTTGTTGCACTTGTTTATGCTTATTTGATGTCATTCTGTTTATGCAACTGGTCACTTTGTACCCACACTTTATCATGCTGCAGAATGTATTGGCGCTTATAATAAATGATGATAATAATAATAATAATAATAATAATAATAAATAATAATAATAATATACATGGTCATCTCAGAAGGCGGAAGTTATTCAGTAGGCCATATCAGGTGCCTGAACATTACAGAAGAAGAGTGAAGATTATGAAAAAGGGCCTAGGCTTTAAAGCCTGATAGCCACAGTGGCAATGAATGGATTAAAATGCTTGTATTTTTATTATGTAATTTTTTTTAATGTATTTAATTAAATGTATTTTGTTTTTGCTTTTGAATGGTCAAAAAACCTACTAGCCACATTGG
Source organism: Ascaphus truei (assembly GCA_036426205.1). NCBI lineage: Eukaryota > Metazoa > Chordata > Amphibia > Anura > Ascaphidae > Ascaphus > Ascaphus truei. Next base: position 5,757 of record WSYH01014975.1, read on the forward strand.
TCTAATATGTTGGCCTTTTGTGTAGGGGGCTAGATGTTGGTGGGGGTGATAGAGGTAGTTGCCCTGGGTGGGTGTTTAGGACTTCTGGGGGTGATTGCAGAGTTTAACTCCTTGGTTGCCTTACCATCATGTAAAGCATTGCATGTCAATTATTTACTGCCATTAAGGTCACCAAGGGCGTATGTAGTTTATTTAAATTTTTATATTACCTCCCTTTGTAACCTGTGTGTTGTCAGCTAGCCATGGAAACCCGTACTACTGTAATTGATCTAAGGTAATAAAATATTACTTAGAGTACATTAAAATAACTATTAACCCCTTAGTAGTCAATTACAGTAGTCACGGGTTTCCATGGCTAGCTGACAACAACACGGTTACAAAGGGGTTAATTAAAAATTTAAATAAACTACATACGCCCCTTGGTGACCTTAATGGCTAGTAAATAATTGACATGCAATGCTTTACTGATGGCTAAGGCAACCAAGGAGTTAAACTCTGCAATCACCCCCCAGAAGTCCTAACCACCCACCCCAGGGCAACTACCTCTATCACCCCACCAACAAATCTAGCCCCCACTACACAAAAGGCCAACATATTAGACAAATGTGGCTAGTAGGTCTTTTGACCATTCAAAAGCAAAACAAAATACATTTAAATTAAATACATTAAAAAAAATTAACATAATAAAAATACAAGCATTTTAATCCATTCATTGCCACTGTGGCTATCTAGGCTTTAAATGCCTAGGCCCTTTTCATCTAATCTTCACTCTTCTTCTGTACTGTTCAGGCACCTGATATGGCCTACTGAATAACTTCCGCCTTCTGAGATGACCATGTATATTATTATTATTATTATTATTATTATTATTATTATTATTATTATTATCATCATTTATTTATAAAGCGCCAATACATTCTGCAGCATGATAAAGTGTGGGTACAGAGTGACCAGTTGCATAAACAGAATGACATACAAATAAGCATAAACAAGTGCAACAAAAACAGAAGGTATTGCGGGCCCTGCTCATGAAAGCTTACAAGCTATAGGGAATAAGGGTAATACTGTATATATTTCCATGATATTTACGCAATAAATATATTTTCAGTTTGCTGGTAAGTGGTGCCCTTTCAAATGTTATTCGATGTTCTGAATTATGTGAGCTATTTGTCTGTAAGAAGTGTGATTTTTAAGACAGTTTTCTTACAACTGATTAGCACATTTTCCCTGAATATGTCCATGGTTAATTAGCTCATCATTTTCATAAAAGATGCTAACCCATATAGTTTTTTTTAGTTAGCACGAAATACATGTGAAGACAATCGAAATTTACTTGTCAACCCAAGTAACATAACATTTCATACAAAAGTAATTTAGCAAAATGTGAAACACTATATAGAAATCAATTATTTTTCAGTTGAAATTGTGAAGGGAGGTCAAGAAAATATGAGAATAGTGTTTAAAACAAACACCTACTATGATGACACAATTTGTTTTTGTATTGTTACTAATCATTTTTATAGCGCACAAACCTGGCACATGTCAATCTAATTCTAAAGTTTATAAAGCATACCGTGTTTTATGCTTCCTAATACATTTTATTATAACAAATAAATATATAAATAAATATATAAGAAGAAGATTTAACATTTCTGGAGGAAATTGGACTTTTACCCAGTTAGAGTTCTTATATATATATATATATATATATATATATATATATATATATATATATAAAAAGAAACAGGGGCACACCTAGTGCATTACCATAATAAAATTGTATTAAAGGAACATAAAATCTGTAAAATGCCCACTCACAAAGGTTCAGCAAACATTAGCATGTATGAGATAGGCTCTCATGTGCCAACAGCTCGATCAACAGCGTCCGGCTCAGGTTAGTGGCGTCGTCACGTGACCTTCCTTCGTGTAGCAGAAACCGGAAGCGGAACACCTCGCATTCAGTGTTCACCGAGAAGGGTCCCTCCAGGGAGCAGTGCTTGGAAGGTCCTTTGATTAGTAGTATACCGGCCGTGAAACACACACAAGAGCCAGAGTTTGAATGTAATACAGGAAAAAGGAGACCAAAAGCGCACCAGCACAAACGGAGCAGGAAGGACCCAAAACGAAAAATAATTAAAAGGGCACTTTAATGTGACAAAAGACCCATCCAACGCGTTTCAAACGTCACAGCGTTCTTTTTCAAGGATAAAACACAATGTAATAACATCCATTATATACCCTCTTACCTGTGGGCCGTTTCGCGCCAAAAATTGGAACCTGATGACGTCATGACGCTACGCGCGTCATTGCGCATGCGCAGAGCGACTCAGTGCCGATCTAAGGGCAAAAGGAAGTCCCACAGACAGTGTGGCCATCTTGGATAAGGGCAAGTCATAGGAAATCACTGCCCCACTAATACTAAACATCCCTATAACACATATATACAGTGCAAATCACTGGGCATGCGCATTGCGATGGAATAACCATAAGCAAAGCTAAAATACAAATGCTAAGAAATACAAATAATAGAAAAGGGAAAAAGCATAAGAAAAATTGAAAAAAACATATTAAATTACAACTTATACTGACACATAAGGGAAGAATAAGAATATAGAAAGCATATATGCATAATTTGGAAAAATAATATGTGAGGAGCTTCCTTTTTGCCCTTAGATCGGCACTGAGTCGCTCTGCGCATGCGCGATGACGCGCGTAGCGTCATGACGTCATCAGGTTCCGATTTCTGGCGCGAAACGGCCCACAGGTAAGAGGGTATATAATGGATGTTATTACACGCGTTGGATGGGTCTTTTGTCACATTAAAGTGCCCTTTTAATTATTTTTCGTTTATGGGTCCTTCCTGCTCCGTTTGTGCTGGTGCGCTTTTGGTCTCCTTTTTCCTGTATTGCATATTTGTAGCTGCACAGCCTGCCTGCCTACCTACTACCAGGATGTGAGTATTGCTTATTTTCAGGGGAACCTGCCGATGAGACTGAGGGTGAGTGGGCTTGTACCATCTACCACCTGTCTTCAGGAGGATAGTAACCATACTATTTCACACTACTGCTGCGGCAGAGTTTATTCGAGCATTTGCCCGTTCTCTGCCGCAGCAGTAGCCTGGCGCTCGCCCGAGAGTGACGGGCGCGCGCCGAAGCAGCGGAAGAGCGCCCTCCGATCGGGGCGCTCTCCCTACCGCTGCCGGGTCCGCCGGGTCCCCCGGAACCCCCTGCCGCTGTCCCGCGATCGCGGGACACCAGGGCTCCCTCGGGGAGCCCCTGGACGCGCGTGCAGGGGGCGCACGCTCCCGATGACGCGTGACCGCGCGTCTATGACGCGCGGCACGCCGAGGGGCGGCCACTAGCAAGCCGGGAGATTTCCCGGCTTGCGGTACCGACCACACTCGGATAAAGTGTGTCAGTACTGTAAGTACTATGTTAATTATTAGTACACTGGTTTAGTGGTTTGGCTTATTTTTGTTCCATACACCTGCATTTGAGCGCCTCAGCTATTTTCTACAGAGTTTGAATGTAGACAGCAACAATGTTCGTGGGCAAATGGTGGCCGCAATCTTAGCCATGCCCTACGCGTTTCGTCATCGATGATGACTTCTTCGGGGGATACCCTCTAAACGTCAGTCCATGATATTTATAGGGAGGTGTTTACACATAATTAACCAATAAATTAATAAATTATTCATTTGAGAGAACACACATGGTGATAACAATTCAGATAGATAAATGCATATATACACATTGTATTATGAGGACCCCATTGAGGACATAGTAACAAGCAATCAAAGATGCAATTGTAATTGTAATTAAAAGAAAAAATGCAAATAGATGTATAAGAAAAAATATTTAACTAAAATTGAAAGAAAAAGTGCAAATAGAAGTAAGAAATAAAAAATAATAAAATACAAATGTAGTTATCATGGTCAGAGAGTGGAAATAGAAACCATAGTAATACAACCTTATTTATGACGTGATATTGATGAATAATTAGATGATAAATAGTAATCTACAAAGGAGCTTAATGTTTATATATAAATATGTAAATTAATAAATTAAAAAATTCAAAAAAAAAAAAAAGGATGTACAGATAAGATTATATCTATATAATAAAATTATAAACAAAAATATATTTTTGTTAATTGTATTTGACTGATATAACTAAACATATATAAAGAATTTATTATAATTGTAATTGTTAATTAAGCCTCAATGAGACAGAGATAACAAGCATTAATTACTCCCAAATCAAATGGAGTGTTAGATAAAAAATTTTAAGGAGCAGTGAATTAAATTCTAAGAAATTATCAGTTGCAGTGAGAGGATACTCCCTATGTATTTGGGGTCATATGACAATGTCTAATGTAAATTTCCCAAATAATTACCTATCTTGTAGATTCCAGCACGGAGTCAGAGGAGGCGAATTAGATGGATCCAAAGCAAAACAAAATGGAGTATGGCCCACCATTTGTGTGTGTATGTGTTTATGTGTATAGAGGTAGTGTTAATAAAATTGAACAAAATAAAGGATATAATTAAATCTATGTGAGTGTGTCTAAATTTGATTGAAGTGTGACCAAAAACAAGTAATTGTTATATCTGATGTGCATAATAAATGTGTATGAATGAATATTGTTGAGTGACCATTCGTGAACTTAAACCGTACAATGCAATATGCATTGTACCCTACAGGCTAAGCTCTCTATAGCCTAAAAAAGAACTGTAATTAAGGTGAATATATGACTCGCTGAACGACCATAGCCCAGAGGGAATGCTATGCATTCAAACCAGACTCTGGAAGACCACCCATATAGAGTGTTCAAACTATGGTACTGATGTCAATATGGTCATTATGTCCTTAGGATGTGTTGTATCTAAAAATAACATCCAGTATGGTTCTCGTGTACATAACTTGAAAGCGGTCTCCTCCCATATAGGAGGGGGGAATGAACTCTATGCCCATAAACAGAGAGGGATTTTGGATCTTATATGATTTGTGCAAAAGTGCCGTGAGAGGCTGTGTGTTTAGCATCCATGGATAATATTCCGCGATTGCTCTAAGAATCGGTGTGCTTAGAGCCCTTGATGTTCGGCCTACATATTGTGTGCCACATCACATGAAATGAGGTACACAACATAATCAATTGGGCAATTTATGTAATCTTTTACTTCATATGAAGTGCCATTTGAATATGATGTAAATGTTAGATTTATTAGTGTTTACAAGTAAGAAAACGGCCTTCCACATCCCAAATTTCCCACCTTTTTGGCCAATTGGGATCAGTGATCTTTTGGTTTTGAGTTGCTGGAGCCAGCAAGGTTTGTTAATACTCCTCGCGTTTTCTAAAATACATTGGAGCATATTCAGGTACTACAGACCAATTATAGGATCATTACGATAATGTTCCAGTGACAGTTTAAAAGTGTTTCTTGATGAGCAGATTGATTAAATTGTGTGATAAATTTTGATGCTGTATTTGGTTTATAATCCCTTTTTCTCAATTTACGTAAGAATTGGATTTGTTTTTCGATTGTTCTAGTAGTGTGTCCCTTTTTATAAGACTAGCATCTAGAAATGTTTTTAACAACACTCATGTCATAAACTTCTCTTGAAATTTTCTAGAAAGTCCTCTCCCTGTTGATATGAAATCAGTGTCCTCCGAGCAGTTGCGCCTAATTCTGTAGAACTGACTTTGGGTACGTTATTAAGCCACTTTTTGTAGTGGTTGCTACCATATGGTAAAAGCTATTGGCTGAAACTGATTTGAAATGTGTCCTAGTCTGAATTTGGTGTTCTTTACCAATAAATATTCCAAGTCCAAGAAGACAATGGTATTTGGGTGTATGTTGTGTGTGTGAATTTTAAACCCATCTCATTGTCATTGAAGATAACAAATCTCCTCCAGGAGTTTCCCTCTCACCATCCAAATAATAATAATATCATCTATGAAACGGCCATAGTACACCAGACACGCCCCCCAGACGAGCATTCTCCCACACATGGGTACTCTCCCACAGCCCCATGTAGAGATTAGCATAGCTGGGGCAAATATGGTGCCCATAGCCGTTCCACAGATTTGTAAATAATAAAGTGTCTTCAACAAAAAATAATTGTGTCGTAAAATAATTGAATGCTGATAACAAAAAATACTTGTGAAGGGTGTAATTCTGTGTCTAATTCAAAATAGTGATTTAAGCAAGGTACTACCGGCCGCTTAGTCAGATCTTCGACCAGGGCCCATCGGGAGCCGCGTAAGGGAGAAAAAGGAACAACGGGGAGACAAGAGAGGAAGAAAAGAAAACGTTGGCGGCCTCCCCTACCTCCTCCAGTCCCACTCGTCTTTACTTTCTCGCTGCGTTGTTCTTTCGTATCTCCTGCTCTGTTGTTTCCTGTTGGCCCTCCCACCGTTGATCTCGTCTTTTCGTCTTTCGCGTATGCCTTCCTTACCTCCCTTTGTATTATTCCGTTTGTCTCCTCTCCCCTCTCGCCCTGCCTTTGATTTCTCTTCACGTTATACAATTGTCTTCCTTTGTGTCCTCCTTGTGTCCTTGCTCTTTTGCGCTTCCATTTTTCCCCCCCGTCCCTTTCGCGGCACTTCGCCCCCCCCCCCTTTCCCCCTTTCTCCTTGCGTCTTACATATACTCTGATCTATCTATCTCCTTCCATCCCTCAGCCTCCCCGTCTTCGTTTCGCTGTTTCCTCCTTCTTCAGCTCTTACCCTTCTTTTCCTCTCTCACTCGCTTTTCTTTTTTAGCTAAGGTGAGGTTATCCTCTTTACGCCTCCCCCCCCTTCTTTCACTTTCGCCCCCACCCTCACAAGTGAAAGTATCCTTCCAAATAATCTCTGAGGTGGAATCGAGGATATGCAAAGTGTCACTACTATATGAACGTAAAAATTCGTTGACATTATGGTTGTCAAATAATAGTACATGTATTGGGACCAAATTGATGTCATCGACCCGACCCCAGATATTATAGGCCTCCCTGGTGGGATTTACTTTATATTTGTGACAATTTGGAATGATGATAAAATATAGGTGTCCTAGGGTGTTGGCTGAATAAAAATGATGTTCTAATGTGGTGATTAATTCCTTAGTGCATTGCATCCTGGAGGAGGTTTAAATTCCAACGATACCTAGGGACTGGTCCTCTTTTAGTACATCATATGATTATAGTATAATGCAGAGAAGAGAAGAAGATGGCTTCCACATAGATAGTCCACACGATCATGAAGGACAATAGCCCCACCCTCTGTCTGCTTGCGAACTATTAAGGATATAATTGTTCGTTATTTACTAAGTAGTAAGATTCTCTTCCTTAGTCAAATTGTTACGTTTCAGTTCTCATTATTTTGGGCCACACTGCTCACTGGAAACACTTGTATCAGGGGTCGATTTAAATTCCCCTTGATTGATAGGGGAAGCGATACCGACTTTGGAACAATGGTGATGACCATAGAGATATTAGTCTCCGGGTCTGTATTGAAAGATGGAGTAGGATCCATCGATGTGTTCATTTCTTCATCATGAATTGTTAGATCTATTAATGAATTTTCAAGTAATGAGTTTTCAATCGTTATTCTTTTCTTGAGATTCAACCAAAAGAGTGACAAAGATGATTATGCTAATAATAGAGTAAGAAATTGGAGAAGGAAAAAGGATTTCAATCAACATCATAGATATGGTAGTGTGGACGGACGTTTACAGAGGTACACACTTGGAGTCGTTTATAATGTGAAATTATAATAAGGCTTTATTGTGCCTTTCCCTTTTCATCAGGAAATTCATCCAAACAAGGTGGGGAACAAAGCTTCTAATCACTTGGAGTATTTCTAGTGAAATCCTTGCAATCAGTTCACATCTCCATTAGTTAAGCTTCTCCCAGCCCAAACACATAACATGAAAATAAGCAGATATAAGCAGTCTCTTAATATAAAAATTTATTTTCTAATTTTGTGATAATTCCTTTAGTGACTGCATCATGGAGGAGGTTACTGAAATTCCAACATACCCTATGATGGTCCTCTTTTAGTACATCATATTGATAGATAGTATCATGCAAAGAAGATGGGCTTCACATAGATAGTCCACACGATCCTGGAAGGACAATAGCCCCACCCTTGTCTGCTTGGCGAAAATATAAGATCATATTGTTCTTTATACTTAACAAGTTCAGATTTCTCTTCCTTAGTCAATTGTTACGTTTCAGTACATTTTTGGCACAGCGCTCCTGAGAACCACTGTATAACAGTTTGTCGATAAATCCCCTTGATTGAATTGAAGGGAAGTATACCGACTTTGGAACAAATGGTGATGACCTATATGATATATTAGTCTCAGGTCTGTACTTGAAAGATGAGTAGGATCCATCGAGGTTGGTCATTTCTTCATCATGAATTGTATGATCTATTAATGATTTTCAAGTAATGAGTTTTTCAATCGTTATTCTTTTCTTGAGATTCAACCAAAAGAGTGACAAAGATGATTATGCTTAATAATAGAGTAGAAATTGGAGAAGGAAAAAGGATTTCAATCAACATCGATAGATATGGTAGTGGGACGGACGTTTACAGAGGTAACACTTGGAGTCGTTTATATGTGAAAATATAAAAGGCTTTATGTGCTTTCCCTTTTCATCAGGAAATCATCCAAACAGGTGGGGAACAAGCTTCTAATACTTGGAGTATTTCTAGTGAAATCCTTGCAATCAGTTCACATCTCCATTAGTTAAGCTTCTCCCAGCCCAAACACATAACATGAAAATAAGCAGATATAAGCATCTCTTAATACTGAAAGTCTTATCTGTTTCTTGGAGGAGGAAAATCTTCACTGTCCCTGCTTCAAGCTCCCTTGTCTCCAGGTTGGTCAGCATACAGGTTTAGAAGTTTTCCCTGGTCTTGAAAATGAGCTCTGCAGTGCAGAGCTTAAGACCGGTCAGCTCCAGAGATCGGGTTTCTTTTGGTCAGTCTCTCCTGTGATCAAGACCTCTCTCTGTCTCCCACAGGTCAACTCACACGTGAGCAAAAGAGGAGAGACTTCCTGTTCAAAAGGCAGGCTTTTTCTACTACCTTATACTCAGTACAGTGGTGCAGTT
>WSYH01014976.1:0-14858 GCA_036426205.1 Ascaphus truei
TACCGGCACCCCCTAAAGGGGCCTGTATCTCGGGGAGCAGGGGGTCCACCGACCTGAAACCAGTGCGGTTCAGCTCCCGAGACCCCCTGCACATCTACACTATCAATAAAAATGTATTTAAAATGTATTTATTGTCATTTATTTATTTATTTATTTAGATTTATTTATTTATTTTTTGGCGGCTGCTGTGTGTGAGTTTTTTTTTATTGTGGTAGCGGGGGTGGGTGAAGGAGGTATTAGCCCCCACAGTGGTTTGTTTAGGGCCATATCAAATAAGCATAACTTCTGTCAGGTTTTTGGAACACGGGCTGCACTTGAACACTCATGGTGGGTCTCTGGAGAATAGTGTAACTGAAACAGGTCTTTGTCTTTATTTAATATGTAAAGCCTAAATTGATACATTTTTGCAACTCTTCCTTCAGTCTCAAGGCCAAGGCCAAGTTACTGTACAATGGCACACTGTGGTACAGTATCTTTTTTAAACGAAACAACTGCAAGCCCACACATTACTGATTCGGCGCTTTACAAGTCAGGAGTTTATGCCATCTGGTGGACACGTGAAGCATTGCAGCCTAGTAAATCCTGATCATTATCATTTAACACATCAGCCGCCTGTCAGCCAGGCATGAACCGTGGCTGGGAAGGCAAACGCAACGCAGCATGCAAGAGGTGAGCAGCGGCGGATTCCAGGTATCTGCCAGGTACATACTGGGCATTTGCTCGAATAAAGTGTGTCGCAGCAGTACATAGCGCTTCACAACAGTAATACATGTGACAATCATATAAATAACAAATAATACAAATAACAGATCATGGGAATAAGTGCTTCAGACCTAAAAGTAACATTTAGGAAAAGGAGTCCCTGCTCAGAAGAGCTTACAATCTAATTGGTAGATAGGAAGAACATACAGAGACAGTAGGAGGGTGTTCTGGTAAGAGCCTCTGGATGGGGCCAAGATTTATCTATGAGGTGTATAGTATCAGCCACGGAGATACTCATACTGTATGCTTTGTTAAGCAGTTGTGTTTTAAAGTGGGTCTTAAAGTAGAGTAGATAGGGTGCTAGTCGGATATTGAGGGGAGGGGAAGGGCAGTCCAGAGATGTGGGGCAGTCATTGAGAAAGTTTTAAGGCAGGAGAGGGCTTTAGATAAAAAGGGGGCAGAGAGAAGACATCCTTGCGTGGAACGCAAGAGTCGGGATGTGCATAGCGAAAAATTAGGGCTGAGATGTAAAGGGGGCAGGAGAGTGTAAGGCTTTAAAAGGAGGAGAATTGAGTGTGTTTTCAGCAGGGGAGACGCTGAGACAGATTTAGGAAAGAGTAGAGTGATTCTGGCTGCAGTGTTTATGATAGATTGTAGGGGAAACAGGTGAGAGTCTGGAAGGCCGGACAGCAGGAGGTTACAGTAATCGAGACGGGAGAGAATGAGGACCTGTGTCAGAGTCTTAGCAGTTGAAATATTGCGGTGGAAAAAGTGACATCTTTAGATATCTTTTGAATGTGAGAGAGGAGTCGAGTGTGACCCCTAGGCACAGTGCTTGTGCTACTGGGTGTATGACAGTACTTCCAACAGAAAGTGGAAGGAGATAGTAGGGCCAGGTTTGGGATGAAATTTGAGGAGCTCTGTTTTTGATATGTTAAGTTTAAGTCGGCGGAGTGCCATCCAGGATGATACACTGGCGACACACTTTATTCGAGCTCGGCTAGTCCCACGTATTCGGGTATACCCGGGTGTATTGAGGTTTGTGACTGTTTTCTGCCCGAGTGCATTGAGTTATTTTCCGGCAGGGATTGAAGCATTTTATTCCCGTTGGCTGCAATACTGCACACTACATATATATATACTGCATTACAATTCATGAATTTATGCCATCTGGTAGACACGCGAAGCATTGCAGCCTATTAAATCCTAATCATTATCATTTAACAGATCAGCCGCCCATCAGCCAGGCATGAACCCAGGCTGGGAAGGCAAATGCAACGGGGCTTGTCAGAGGTGAGGAGCGGCGCATTCCAGGTATCTGCCAGGTACATACCGGGTATTTGCTCGAATAAAGTGTGTCGGTGCAGTATAGCAGAGAGACGAGCCTTCATGAGACTTAAAAATGGATCGGGTTCGACAGGACAAGGTGAATGAATCAGGGGTTCTCATAAAGGGAAAATAATTCCTTCCTGACTCTCAAATTGGCAATCAGTATCACTTCCTGGATCAACATCCTTCCCATGTTTACTTTTTGGAACTGTTTTCCATGTCTACATTTCCTATCTAAAAGGTGTCCAACCTTTTTTGACAAATCTATTGTATCTGCCATCACAGTCTCCATGGGAATGAATTCCACATTTTACTGCACTTACTATAAAGAATCCTTTCCTTTGTTGCTGGTGAAATCTCATTTTGTCCAACGTTAAGGGATGACCCCAGTTCTTTTGTACGCCCTTGATATGAATAGGTAAAAAGATGTATCTTTGTTAATGCAAGTCTTTCTGTACAAATGGTTGTATAAACAATTGTGTGTACAGAACAAACGTGTATCATACTTACATATTAGTTCCTTTAATCAGGAAACTAAATGAATAAATAATAAAGAAAGCTTCAAATGAATTTCTTATCTTAGTAACATTAGCCCTAACCCTATATACAGGTGTAGCCAATTTACTGTTATTTACTGTCACGTAGAAAAAGGCAAACACCCCAGTCTGAATGCATCTACTCCACTACCCGCCGCCACCGCTCGCGACACACCTCTCCAACCCCCTGCTCAAACCTATGTACAAAATAAATGTATACAAAAACATTGCTACACCCAAACAAAAATACTTCCCCCTCTACACTAACCCTATCAAAGTGATGTGGGTAGAGAGCGGGTGTTGTGAGCCAAACAATGATTACCTTTTAATATGGTCACATGGAGATAATAAAACACACCACCTACTCGTTTGCGCTATTATGCACTTTATCCTTTTCAGCCTAAAGTGGTTTTGGGCATTGGCCCCCCCCAAAATAACCAATAGCCTACATTGCCATGCACACCATCCAGACCTTTGCGTTCCTTTCTCAGGATGTCTTCGTTTTCTCTCCCCCTTTGATCTAAACCTCTCCTGCCTTAAACCTTTTTCACTGACTGCCCCACACCTCTGAGGATGCCCTTCCCCCTCCCAGTAACCCGACTAGCACCCTCTCTATCACCTTTAAAAAACCCACCTTAAGACACCACTTGCGTAAAGAAGCATATGAATAGCACTGGGATATTCTTCTAAACAGATACATAATGCTTGGCCCCCTGCAGACGCACTTACCAGAAACTCCCTCTACTGTCTCTGTACGTTTCTCCCTACCTACCAATTAGACTGTAAGCTCCTCGGGGCAGGGACTCCTCTTCCTTAATGTTACTTTTATGTCTAAAGCCTTATTCCCATGATCGTTATTTATATTTCTGTTTATTATTTGAATTACCACATGTATTAACTACGTGAAGCGCTATGTACACTAATGCGCTATATAAATAAAGACATACAATACAATCAATTGTGGGTAGCGGGGGTGGGTGAAGGGGGTATTAGCCCCAACAGTGGTTGTTTAGGCTTGCGGGTTGGTTGCGGGATGGTTTAACCTCTTCATCAGACCGTAACGGTATTAACTGCTACGGTCGTGAAGGGGTTAAGTGCACCTGCAACCCCCCCCGCAAGTCCTAAACTCACACCAAGAGCCAATACCCCCCTCACCCATCCCTGCACCCACAATAAACGGGCACGGTGGGTTAACCCCTTCATTGCCTTAGCGGCTATCCCTATGGTAATGAAGCAGCATTTCTGGATTTTTAATAATAATTGAGCAGGAGACAGGGGGTCCCCTGAGTTTAGATTTTCGGCTCAGGGAACCCCTGCTCACTGTACAATATTATTAAAAATACAGAAATGCTGCTTCTTTACCATAGCGCATAGCCGCTAAGGTAAAGAACGAGTGTTTATTTACTGTATACTGTATGTGTTTTATTTTTAGTGTAGATTGCAGAGGGTCTCCGGAGCTGAACCGCACTGGTTTTAGGTCTGGGGACCCCCTGCTCCCCGAGATACAGGCCCCTTTAGGGGGTGCCGGTATCCCTCTGCTCTGCTTGGTTTACAGGGTCGCGGTCACGTGTCGGCCCTTGAAACGCAAAGGGATACCGGCACCCCCTAAAGGGGCCTGTATCTCGGGGGAGGCAGGGGTCCACCGACCTGAAACCAGTGCGGTTCAGCTCCCGAGACCCCCTGCACATCTACACTATCAATAAAAATTGTATTAAAATGTATTATTGTCATTTATTTATTTATTTATTAGATTTATTTTTTTATTTTTTTGGCGGCTGCTGTGTGTGGAGTTTTTTTTATTGTGGTAGCGGGGGTGGGTGAAGGAGGTATTAGCCCCCACAGTGGTTTGTTAGGGCCATATCAAATAAGCAAACTTCTGTCAGTTTTTGGAACACGGGCTGCACTGAACACTCATGGTGGGTCTCTGGAGAATAGTGTAACTGAAACAGGTCTTTGTCTTTATTTAATATGTAAGCCTAAATTGATACATTTTTGCAACTCTTCCTTCAGTCTCAAGGCCAAGGCCAAGTTACTGTCAATGGCACACTGGGTACAGTATCTTTTTTAAACGAAACAAACTGCAAGCCCACACATTACTGATCGGCGCTTTACAAGTCAGGAGTTTATGCCATCTGGTGGACCACGTGAAGCATTGCAGCCTAGTAAATCCTGATCATTATCATTTACCACATCAGCCGCCTGTCAGCCGGCATGAACCGTGGCTGGGAAGGCAAACGCAACCGGCATGAAGAGGTGAGCAGCGGCGGATTCCAGGTATCTGCCAGGTTACTACTGGGCATTTGCTCGAATAAAGTGTTCGCAGCAGTACATAGCGCTTCACAACAGTAATACATGTGACAATCATAAAATAACAAATAATACAATAACAGATCTGGGAATAAGTGCTTCAACCAAAAGTAACATTTAGGAAAAGGATCCCTGCTCAGAAGACTTACAATCTAATTGGTAGATAGGAAGAACATACAGAACAGTAGGAGGTGTTTCTGGTAAGAGCCTCTGGATGGGGCAAGATTTATCTATGAGGTGTTAGTATCAGCCACGGAGATACTATACTGTATGCTTTGTTAACAGTTGTGTTTTAAAGTGGGTCTTAAAGTAGAGTAGATAGGGTGCTAGTCGGATATTGAGGGGAGGGGAAGGGCAGTCCAGAGATGTGGGCAGTCATTGAGAAGTTTTAAGGCAGAGAGGGCTTTAGATAAAAGGGGGCAAGAGAAGACATCCTTGCGTGAACGCAAGAGTCGGGATGTGCATAGCGAAAAATTAGGCTGAGATGTAAGGGGGCAGGAGAGTGTAAGGCTTTAAAAGGAGGAGAATTGAGTGTGTTTTCGCAGGGGAGACGCTGAGACAGATTTAGGAAGAGTAGAGTGATTCTGGCTGCAGTGTTTATGATAGATGTGAGGGGGAAACAGGTGAGAGTCTGGAAGGCCGGACAGCAGGAGGTTACAGTAATCGAGACGGGAGAGAATGGGACCTGTGTCAGAGTCTTAGCAGTTGAAATATGCGGTGGAAAAAGTGACATCTTTAGATATCTTTTGAATGTGAGAGGAGATCGAGTGTGACCCCTAGGCACAGTCTTGTGCTACTGGGTTGTATGACAGTACTTCCAACAAATGGAGGAGATAGTAGGGCCAGGTTTGGATAAATTTGAGGAGCTCTGTTTTTGATATGTTTAATTAAGAGTCGCGGAGTGCCATCCAGGATGATACACGTGCGACACCTTATTCGAGCTCGGCTAGTCCCACGTATTCGGGTATACCCGGGTGTATTGAGGTTTGTGACTGTTTTCGCCCGAGTGCATTGAGTTATTTTCCGGCAGGGTTGAGCATTTTATTCCCGTTGGCTGCAATACTGCACACTACATAATATATATATACTGCATTACAATTCATGAATTTATGCCATCTGGTAGACACGCGAAGCATTGCAGCCTATTAAATCCTAATCATTATCATTTAACAGATCAGCCGCCCATCAGCCAGGCATGAACCCAGGCTGGGAAGGCAAATGCAACGGGGCTTGTCAGAGGTGAGGAGCGGCGCATTCCAGGTATCTGCCAGGTACATACCGGGTATTTGCTCGAATAAAGTGTGTCGGTGCAGTATAGCAGAGAGACATTCAGAGACTTTGATCTGCACAGCAGGTGTAAGATCAGGGGTATCTCATAAAGGGAAAATAAATTCCTTCCTGACTCCTCAAATTGGCAATCAGATCACTTCCTGGATCAACATCCTTCCCATGTTTACTTTTTTGGAACTGTTTATCCATGTCTACATTTCCTATCTAAAAAAGGTGTCCAACCTTTTTTTGAACAAATCTATTGTATCTGCCATCACAGTCTCCATGGGTAATGAATTCCACATTTTAACTGCACTTACTATAAAGAATCCTTTCCTTTGTTGCTGGTGAAATCTCATTTTGTCCAACGTTAAGGGATGACCCCAGTTCTTTGTACTGCCCTTGATATGAATAGGTAAAAAGAATGTATCTTTGTTAATGCAAGTCTTTCTGTACAAATGGTTGTATAAACAATTGTGTGTACAGAACAAACGTGTATCATACTTACATATTAAGTTCCTTTAATCAGGAAACTAAATGAATAAATAATAAAGAAAGCTTCAAATGAATTTCTTATCTTAGTAACATTAGCCCTAACCCTATATACAGGTGTAGCCAGATTTACTGTTATTTACTGTCACGTAGAAAAAGGCAAACACCCACAGTCTGAATGCATCCTAATCACAGCCCCTGCCCCGCTGCCACAACAGCTCCAGAGACCCCCTGCTTCAAACCTATGTACAAAATAAATGTATACAAAAAGCATTGCTACACCCAAACAAAAATACTTCCCCCTCTACACTAACCCTATCAAAGTGATGTGGGTAGAGAGCGGTGTAGAGCCAAACAATGATTACCTTTTTAATATGGTCACATGGAGATAATAAAAAACACACCACCTACTCGTTTTGCGCTAGTATGCACTTTATCCTTTTCAGCCTAATAGTGGTTTTGGGCATTGGCCCCCCCAAAATACACCAGATAGCCTACATTGCCAATATAGCTATCAATATCAAGCTACAGTATAATTAAAAACATACATTGACAATATTAAAATACATTAATAACCCCCTTTCATTACCTTCGTGGCTAAGCGCCAAGGTATTAAAGGGGTTAAACCCTCTTACCACCCACACCGGGGAAACTACCTCTATCAATAATCCTCTTCTACCTGAAAAGAGTCGCCTTCCACCCCCAACCCCCACAGTTCTAATATGCCAAATATTGCTAATAGGACTTTTGACCATTGAAAAGAATAACAGAATATACGTTACATAAAATAAACATTAGATTAAATGCTTGCACTCAAAATCATACAGTTTAGTGTGGAGGAATGTGCCATGGGTAGTTGTAAAATATCTGGTTGGAAAAAGAACATATGAGGTGATAGTTCTTAAATGTTAAAAAACCCAGACAAATTCAAAGCAATGTGGTTGAGTTGAAAAATAACTTTTATTGTACACAGTGGCTAAAATATTAGGGGTAAATTAATTTCCCATGGGTGGCGACAATTGTTTTCAAACAGTACACAGCAGTACTGTGGTTGCTGTATACGTAGCAGAATGCTGTAAGTGTTACACCTGAAAGTGTTAAATTGTAGCACTGTGGGGGTCATGCACTAAGCTCTGATACGTCGTTTTAAGAACGCAAAGTGCTCTTCTAACGTGATGTTGTGCTGAACGCGATTCACAGAGACACGCAAACAGGCACTTTGCGTTCTAAAACTGACTTTTTTCAGGAAATTTTTCTAAGTCCAACGTTGCACGTTCGTTAACCTGTTTGCGTTCAATTCGGCCGTTATGTAGGATGCACTAAGCTACGTAACCTTAGCGAACGCGAAAGTTGCGTTCACGAAAACACGTTAGTTCAAGGTTGCCGCAAAAAAAGCTGGCCTTAGAAAAATTTCTTTGTTTACATTTTTGCATGCGCAAAACCCATACAACAGGCCGGCGGTTGTCCCCAGCTGACCCCGCGGGGGTCCCCGAGGGAGGCCGGGGGTCCCCGCAGCCGTCCAAGTGTCCCTGCGGGAATCCCGGGGTACCAGAGGGCCTGCGCTACCAATGTTGTGCCTCCAAAAATACTAAACAATATTTATAACTAAATACCCCCCTCTAACACATACAATACAGTAATGGGCAAAATTACTATTATCCACATATGGATAATAATGCATTTGCCGATTTTAAATACATATAAATTACAATAAATACAGTAAATACATATTATACTTACCTTTTACAGGCACCCACAATGAAGGCCATCTTCATCCTCATCTTCATCCTGCCCATGTCCCTCTGGTGCTGCAAAACATACACAAGAATAAAAATAGCCCCTAACCCCTTAATCACCTTAGCGGTCATTAACCGCTACAGTCATTAAGGGGTTAACCCACCCTCACCCACCACTCGGGAGGCCTAAATACCCTCCCCCACTACCTATCCCGTGAGGCCTAATCACCCTCACCCACTAACCCAGGCGGGAGGCCTACACACATACCCTTGGGGACAATACCCCCTTCCCCCACCCCCAGTACCCACAAGAAAAACAATACACAGCCCCACAATAAACATCATTATATTAATTCTATACATAACCCACCCCCTGTGCCCCCCCCATAAATACATGATTTATTATTTTACATACAGGGTTAATACCCCAGGCCCACGGGAGTCCCCGGTGGCCCTGACGGGTTACCTCATAGACCTCACAATAGCCCAGCACCATGTTTCAAACAGGGTCTGGAGGCCTACGGGTGGTCCCCGCCAGGCGCCCTGGTCCACCAGGTGGTCTCCGCGGGTCACCGTGGGCCACAATGGCATCCCCACGGGTAGGCCCGCGGCTGTCTGGGGGGCCCCGGGTCAGACCCACAGGTATCTGAGGGGCCTCGGGTTGTTGCCACGGGGGTCTGGGGGCCCTCGGGTTGTCCCTACGGATTCGTGGTGCCCCCACAGATGTAGGGCCACTTGTTCTTCCCCGCAGGTGTCCCCCGTGGACACGGCAGCCGTTTACCCGTAAGAAGTCCGAGGAAACCTCTGGTGGTCTCCATAGGTCCCCCGCAGACCTGAGGAAACAACCATGTATGTAAAAAAAATAAACATGTCCTATACATTAAATACATCGATCCCCCCACCCCCACCCCCCAACACATACAGTACAATAATGTGCAAAATAACTATTATCCAGATAGGGATAATAGATTATTTGCCCATTATTAAACACATTAACTAGCATAATAAAATAAATAAAGTTCTACTGACCTCATCAATAAGAAGCCCCCTCGACAGCAAATTCCGTGTCCTCCGTTTCCAACAAAATATATAGCCAATACATTGCATTTACATTTTGATATCAATTAACCCCTTAATCACCTTATCGGATAATAACCGCAAAGGTAATTAAGGTGTTAAGCCACCCTGGCCCGATACCCACCCTTCACACATTAATTTGTACAGTGGCTACATCATGCAACTAACTATATTTATATATATATATATATTAATATATATATATATATATATATATTATATATATATAATATATATGATATATATATTATATATATATATATATTTATATATATTATATATATATTTCCAGTCAGGAACATAATAACACACATAAAAACCCAGCAAGCTCAAACGCCCACACCCACATAATCTTGACTATATGTAATGCCACATAGAGTGCCACTGGGCTGTGGCACATGAATATAGCAAACGACAGGGGGTGCCTAGTGCTATCTCCAAATGACAAAACATACATGGTAATAATTACAAGAAATAATGCTTCAGTACTAATAATAATGCTAATACCAATAATAATATAATATGGTTTTTTAGTTAGATATTTTGGCCAAAGCATCATAAGCCTGAACACGAAATCGTCAAGGTAAACCATAATAAATGCAAGTCCTACACTACACTGCATTTGTTCCCTATACCTCTGTATGAGGGGGAAGAACCATAATATATTCCTTACCTGCAGAAATATAAGATCCACCATTAAAAAGGGGGAGGTGACGTGAGCTCTGGGGGAGGTGCCACAACCTCCATACAACTGATTCCAGTCAGAAATTAATTAACACACAAACCCAGCAAGCTCAAACGCCCACACCCACCTAATCTTGACTATATGTAATGCCACATAGAGCGCCACTGGGCTGTGGCACATGAATATAGCAAACGAAAGGGGGTGCCCAGTGCTACATCCAAATGACAAAACATACATGGTAATAATTACAAGAAATAATGCTTCAGTAGTAATAATAATGCTAATACTAATAATAATAAAATATGTTTTTTTAGTTAGATATTTTGGCCAAAGCATCATAAGCCTGCACACCAAATCGTCAAGGTAAACCATAATAAGTGCTAGTCTTACACTACACTGCATTTGTTCCCTATACCTCGGTATGAGGGGGAAGAACCATAATAGATTCCAAAGCTGCAGAAAAATGAGAAGATCCACCATTAAAAAGGGGGAGGTGACGTGAGCTCTGGAGAAGGTGCAACAACCTCCATACAACTGATTCCAGTCAGAAATTAATTAACACAAAAACCCAGCAAGCTCAAACGCCCACACCCACCTAATCTTGACTATATGTAATGCCACATAGAGTGCCACTGGGCACATGAATATAGCAAACGACAGGGGGTGCCCATTGCTACATACAAAACATACATGGTAATAATTACAAGAAAAAACATATTTTATTATTATTAGTATTAGCATTATTATTAGTACTGAAGCATTATTTCTTGTAATTATTACCATGTGTGTTTTGTCATTTGGATGTAGCACTGGGCACCCCCTGTCGTTTGCTATATTCATGTGCCACAGCCCAGTGGCACTCTATGTGGCATTGCATATCGTCAAGATTCTCCTTAGTGAATCCGCAGTAGTAAACGATGTTAGGACCACCTTCTCAGACCCCTATGGGATCTTCCCTAGATCCCTCAAAAGACAGAAAAAACAGGGAAGAAGGGGGGGAGCAGTGGTCAGCAGTAAAACTTCATAAAACTCCTAATAGGAACCTACAAATACTCACACCCTCAATAACAAAAATGAGGGTGAAGCTTCAAAACCAGCAGTGGGGGGGTTAAGAATGAATAATAATATAATAATTGAGCCTGAAGAAGCAATTTTATGGTGAAACGTGTTGCTCCATCTTTTTTCTTGGACTGTCACGAGGAGGCTTCCGTAGTGATCCGGCGACACTCATTTCTACCAGCTGAGCAGCCTGCTTCAAACCGGACGTGGAGGCGAAGCACTAGAGCTTGCAAGAGTCGAGCTGGATCCCTTGGGTTGCTGACACTGACTTTCCCTACATGTGAGTGGACATTTGATGTCAGTCTAATAAATTGTCATTTTTAATTTTGAACACTCGCTCCCATTTCTTGCCTGGGTCTGGTGGAGACCCATGGCAGTGACATCATCCAGCTATCTGAAGACACCTTATCAGAAAGATATGGATGAATAGAGGACTCTATTAAGAGGCTACATCTGACAAAGAACCCTTTATGAGCCTGTACTTACACATGGCCGTGTAAGTATTATACTATTGTTATCTATTTGTCACCCCCCCTCCCCCACTGCTGGTTTGAAAGACAAGAACCCTTTATGAGCCTGTACTTACACATGGCCGTGTAAGTATTATATTATTATTCATTCTTAACCCCCCCACTGCTGGTTTTGAAGCTTCATCCTCATTTATGACGAAACTAGTCAGGACGTCGTGACGCACTGACGTCATCATGCAGGTTGAGGCTGTGTCGAGGTCTGCCAATTTCCTATTACACACGAAGAAAGGTAGAGGATACTTCCAGGCAAAACAGAGTTGTTATTGCAGAGTTGGGTGCTCTAAGGCACATGGAGTGAAGTAGCTGACAAGTGGATATTTTCCTACTACACCGGATGGTGTTTCAGCTACCTGTCTAACACCACCACCCCTCCTGCTTACACTGATTACCATCTTCCATCCAACCACGGATAAGTATCCTCATTTACTGCTTGTGTATATCTACAGCAATATCTGGCTTTCTGCCCTCCTACAGTTTTAGCTGGTTTACAGATTGTCTCCCTTGAATGCTTTTTCACTATTTGAAGTGAGTGCAATTCCTGGCGGCCATTTTCTGCTTTTTAATAAATTGTCAATTTATTGGCATGACTGCATGCCATTATAAGTACTACTGTATATAAGTTGTGATCAACTTTGATCGTTTGTATATCGTGTTTAAATGTTTTTTTCTATACGTGTGTGTGTGTGTGTGTGTACACATTGGACAAGGTAACAGTTAAGCCATTTTGTTAGGACTGAGTTAGGATTTTTTTAAATTGTCAATTTTACAAACAATATTATGCCATTGAGCTGGTGCTTCTTTTTGTCTTTGTTTTATATATATATATATATATATATATATGGTATTTTTATTAGAGCATGTTTTTGTTAACCCTTAAACATTTCTTTGTATATTGGTTCATCATGTGTATGTGTATGTATATATGCATGGAGCTGGTGCTTCTTTTTGTCTTTGTTATATATATATATATATATATATATATATATATATATTATATATTATATATTAATATATATAAAAAAATCCATAGGAACCATGTTAAAAATGGTTATTGAGGCAAAAAGTGACCTGTGTGCTCATTGCATGTCATTTCCCAGAATCCCTTGCTGCAGTGGAAGTGCTGTAGGCTGGGTGATAATGGGGAAAGGCGGGTTGCAGACCTGCCTAAGAACTGCAGATGAGCATACAGTTATATTTGCATATTTGTTTCCTGTGGAGGGTTTTTGTCACTTTTTTTACTCACCATAACTACTCCAGTATATGGTTTAGCCTATCCCATAGCCTCTCTTGCATTCCCAGTAAAATCAACTCCACACTTATGAGACCCATCAAGGTCAAAACCGCTGTCTGTGGGTGGTTTTCTGGGTATGCACCTAACCCTGGCTGTGCTCAAAGCTGTGACATGCAGCAAGCTTAACCTATAGGGAACAATGTTAAAAATGGTTATTGAGGCAAAAGTGACACTGTGTGCTCATTTGCAGTCATTTCCCAGAATCCCTTGCTGCAGTGGAAGTGCGTATGCTGGGTGCTATGGGGAAAGGCGGGTTGCAGACCTGCCTAAGACATGCGAGTAGCATACAGTTATATTTTGCATATATATATATATATATATAATATATATTATATATAGATATATATATATGTATATGATATATATATACATATATATATATCTATAATATATATTTTTTTATATACTATATATATATATATATATATATATATAACAAAGACAAAAAGAAGCACCAGCTCCATGCATATATACATACACATACACATGATGAACCAATATACAAAGAAATGTTTAAGGGTTAACAAAAACATGCTCTAATAAAAATACCACTTCTCCACATCAGCCACAGTAAAACAAAATCCTATTTCCTAAAAAAATCAATCTCATCTTCCAATCAAAAGCATCAAATGCCAATCAAAACATTGAATTTACATTGTATACATGATGCATACAATCTGTGCACCATGTACACTCTGACAATCAATGTTAACAATAAAATATTCCAATCAAAATACACTACAATGAAATCCAAACAAGTATACTATTTAAACCAAGCAAGGCAACAGAAATAAATTACCATTAATTAATCCAATCCCCAAACCATTAAAATACCATCCAAATCAATTACACACGTAACTATTGTAATCGTTAAAAGTACCAACAATAATCCACTATAAAAAACAAGCCTCACCCTGACCTAAAGTACAGCATATTACAGTACAGTACACGTACAGTACACCAAATATTACATCTATCTAATTCCAAATTACATTACATTACACACACATTTATGCATAGCAGCATAGCAAAAAACATTTTCAAGACAGCAAAACAAGCATTTCCTACCAAATCATTTCTTACCCTCTATGTATATATCAATTGAGACATACATAAATACATACATGCATACATACAGTGGCAAGAAATGATCTGTAATAACAGAAATATATCACATGTAAAACTAAAAAATAAAACATGTACAAGTAAAAAAATAAACATTTATTTTGTTGACTTACCAGTACTTACTCCCGTTGAACACCTTACTATCGAACCAATCCATGCACAGGAACCCATAAAATAATAAACCATAAAATAATAAACCATAACTATCCAGGGGTCTTCTATTTGTAATCCATCTTCATCTATATTCTTCTTTCTTGTTTCTTCTTCTGCTCTCTTCCGGGGTCTTCTTCTCTTCTTCGGCCACGCCCTGGCATTTTTTCTTCTGTAGGAAGTCCTTCCTCCTCGGCGTCTGGCTTCAAAATGAGACGACATAGCCTTTTATAGGCCTATGACGTCACATTTTGGTCAAATGTTTCCCACGGCCCTGACTGGGCCGTGAAAAACATGTGATTTGGGAAAAAAAACAAAAAAATGATGACGTCATTTAAAGGCAATGACGCCAGCCAATCACAATGGCTGAGCTTCAATTGCCTTTAAGATGACATCATCAAAACAAAGATGGCCGGCGACACATGACACACTCTGATTGGCTGAAGCAAAGCCTCTGTCACATGGTCTACCAGAGCCAATCAGAGTTGGGATTTCGTTCCCACACTCTGATTGGCTACCGTAACATGTGTCGCCGGCCATCTTTGTTTTGATGATGTCATCTTAAAGGCA
>WSYH01014977.1:0-14854 GCA_036426205.1 Ascaphus truei
ATGTTGATAAAATGGTTTGGGACTGTAGCAAATAATGTTATTGGCCAGATGTTGTGGTCCCCTACAATGCATGATGTTCTGATTATGACATCAACATCATGTAATGAAGTACGTTTCTGTGTATATTTCATTAACCTAACTAACTATAGTTTACTGTGTTTATTAAACGTTCTAAAAATACATAGTATAGTCAATATGATGATATAAGCTACCATAATAAAGCTGGTGTTATCATTTGTCGGTGTTATACATGGATCCTACACAAATTGATACAGACACAAACAGTTGTCTTACAAAGTGTGTCTATGCTAATGTGCACGTGATTGACGTTACAATTGTGACAATACTTGATAATTATCATCATGATAATGATGAAGTGACGTGATTTATATTGCAAAAATATTACCAACATTGTCATATTGGTAAATTATAAATGCTAAATGACTGTAACATTAGTGACAAATTTGTCTTCTCTGTTATCAGTTTAACACTTGGTACATGTAGGACACATCCACACACGTGTGACTTATACATACACATGTCACAAATTTAAATTAATGTTGACTATTAATTCCTAGCATTACAAAACACCAACATTGCTAAATATAAGATGTAGTACGCATTGTTGTGATTGCAGGCATTCATGCATGGAATTTTATGATCACTCAATTTCATCCGTGATGAATGATCTCCCGTAAGTAAAGAAATAACTACAGTTATCCCCTTGTCTCCAAACACCTCTATATTACATTAATGGAATTTATAAGGAAACATACATCAAATGTGATGAAATGGGAGTAATCATTTTCTAATACAATGCACATGAAAGCTCAAGAGTAGCTAAATGCATATACATGATACAGAAAGTACATATATGTAACATTTGTGTTTAAACCAATATGTTGGGTTTTGACTTAAAATAATTATAGGAAGATTGATGTAGGCACATCTTATGAGAGATGTCAGCAAATATACATACCATGATCAGTCATACTGGAGATATACCTATAATGCAAAGGAACAATATATAAATTGCAAACATTGACATGCCATCTTCAGTACCGTAAACAACACAGCAAAGTGTGTATTTGGTGTTAAATGTGCAACACCATGTATATTTCATGACATTCAAAATGTAAATCAGGCTGGTGTACACATCATATGGATGTACATGTTACACTGCACCAATAACATTGTATGTAAGCATACTAGAAGCATGAATGAGTATGGGCATAATATGTGTATTGTGTTAGCATAAGGAACAACACAATGCTAAAATATTAGTGCTTTGTTACCCCAGTTTTATTCACATACACACAACTAAAGTAAAATTGAAGAGGGATTATATAACCTGTGCAACAATAACATACCGGTGCCACATCCCTTTGTGCACACAGCAGAGAGAAGAAAGGTGTGCAACCCATATTCATCTGTGTCCTACCAGAAGGGTATATAAAAAAACATTATTGTTAAGATAACATAATGTAAGTATAAAAGTAGAACTTGGAACATATATGTTTGTACTTACAAGAAAAAAATGAATTGATGAGATTCTGGCGTGTCTGGCCACCACTGGCTGTTTGTTCATTTTCAGCAGCTACATGGGTGGGATGCTCGTCTACCACAGGCTCAGCTAGGTCTGACTGTACATTGTGCCTCAGTGCAACATTGTGCAAAATGCAACAGGCAAGGATAATATCAGACACTTTTTGAGGCTTGTATAGAAGAGCCCCACCAGTTCTGTCCAGACACCTAAATCTGGTCTTGAGTAGGCCAAATGTCCTCTCTATAACAGATCTTGTAGATATATGGGCTGCATTGTACCTGTCCTCTGCTTCAGTTTGAGGGTTTAGCACCGGAGTCAAGAGCCACGGCCTAATTCCGTATCCTGAGTCACCTATAATGAATGGAGCACACATAAGCTGACATTAGTGATCAAATTGTACAATGCCAACATTCCTAAATAAAAATGTGTTTTGTGTTAGAACATGTAAATGTGTACTCACCCAGCAGCCAACCATGTTCAAAATGTCCCTCTTCGAACGCATGGAAGACTGAAGAGTTCCTCAGGATGGAGGAATCGTGACTGGAACCAGGGAATTTGGGTACCACATGCATTATCCTCATCGTCGCATCACATACCACCTGTACATTGAGTGAATGGTAGTGCTTACGATTGCGGTACACATGCTCACTCTGACTAGGTGCAATCAAAGCAACATGTGTGCAATCGATTGCACCCAGCACACATGGTATCCCTGCTATATTATAAAAGCCAGTCCTGACTTCCAGCCACTCTGTCGCCTCTGTAGGAAAATGAATATAATTCCTAGCGCGTCTATTGAGTGCATAGAGAAACTGGGTCAAGGCCCGCGAGAATGTAGATTGCGAGACCCCGCCCACTATGCCCACAGTTGTCTGGTATGACGCGGAAGCAAGATAATGTAATGAGCACAGCATTTTAACAAGCCCAGGGACTGCACGACCTCTGGCTGTGAAAAAATCTAAATCTCCCCTTATCTCCTGATAAAGAGCTAAGATTGCTGCTGAACTCAAACGATAGCGACTTACAATCTCCTCCTCACTCATCCCATCTAACAGGGTTCTCTCCCTGTACACAAGCGGACGAGGCACAACTTGTCTCCTCTGTCTTCTCCTCTGATCTCCTGTCCCTCTCCCTGTCTCTGTCGTATCCGCGTGACTGTCCCTGTCACTGTCCCTCGGTGTGTCCCTCCCTTGCCCTATATGATTGTCTTCATCATCAAGCATGTCATAGAAAAGAATGTTCCTCCGTCTCCTAAACAATCTCAACATTTTGAAATGAGTAGCTGTGAATGATCAGGTAATGGGCGTCCTTTAAATAGGTATGTGATGATGTCAGGTGACATAGTAAAATGCAAGGTGTTACATTAACATAATAAAGTACTTCTGTGGCAAGCTGTGTGCAGTTCTTGTTATAAGTATTTGTTGTGTGTATTCTGCAGGGAATGATGATATTTGGCAATGATGTGACGTGAAGCTTTGTAGAAACATTGCTTGCAAATAAATAGTTGCATGTGCAATGCATGTAAAACTTCTGAACGCAACAGTCAGTCATGTAATTAGACAAAAAGGCTGAGATTGACGTGGGAAAAGTTTTGTGTAACATGTGTAATTAGCCATGTTATTGTGACATGTTGACAACAATGAATAGTCGTATGCATATGCATGCATTTCTGTAAGGAGGATAGTTGGTATAGAATGAGTTTACAAGGTGTCCCAATGATGAATTACTGTACATGTGTGTATAAGTTAGGTTGAAGTGCTTGTAATGCAACGGTTACAATGTAAACATGCAATGTGATTGATCGTCCAATAAGTGACGTCATGAAAATAGGGAGGACCAAACGTAGATGTAAACATGAGAATTTAGATGTACATGTACGTTTAAAGATGCGTGAAACATTACAAGCATTGTGTAATGTAAAGGAACATGAATATACGGTGTATGTGTGACATGTGTGTCATGTGTAACATCATGTAAATAATTGTTGCTCAGTTCAGTAAAATGTGTGATATGATGTGAGGTTCTCCTTTAAGAGTTGAGTATAGTATTTTCCCTTGGCACATCATCACATGATGTGTAATGTGACCCGCAAATGCTGCAAACATGTAAAAGTATAATGTTATGCAAATAATACACGTCAGCTGTGACACAATGCAGGGAATGCCCCCACACTGTAATGCAAATGACGTTTGTATTGTGAGCAATGAAACGTAAACAGTACTATACTGTTATACGTCCCCGCTCCATTGACTCCATTGATGTACAGAAGTTTTTTTTTTCTAAGTGCCGTTGCGGCAGCCTTAGCGATCGTTCTCCCCTCCAAACTGCCAACTTTAGTTGGCGGGAGAAATTGGCCATAACATCTCAATTTCGTAGTGCCGATCAGGCCCGATAAGCTGTTTTTTTTTGTTGAATCCAGCCGATTTAAAAAAGTGGCGATCAGTGGCGAAAACAGGCTTATCGGCAGGCGAATGGCCATAACAAAATAATCGGCTCCGAAACCTGGCGAAATCAAGCACTTATCGGCGCTTACTGAATCTCAAACCCAATTTTGCCTATAAAATGGCGATAATTCCCTTATCAACGCTTACTGCATGAGGCCCTTAGAGTTGTATAATGTTCTCAAAATGGCAATGTAGGTATTTAAAAGTATATGGTGCATTTTAATAATTTGGTGTTAAACAGAGTCACTGTGTTTTGCAATTCTTCTAACTACATACCGTATACATCAACATGCATTTTGTGTGGGTATTTTCTTCTGCTGTTAGTGTCAGGAGACAAAGACAGCTATACCCTAAACTAACTTTAAACTGATATCAATTTTATCATTTGTGCACAGAGAAGAAACAATTCTTTATTTTAATGTTTTCATGTTTACTGTTCATTATCAATGAGAAAATATCAATATAGATAAAAACATTTATTGCAAAGGTATTGTAAAAGCTAAATATGTGAACTTGTTCATTTTTTCCATATTTTATTTACTGACAGTTCAAAAATAAAAGCAGATATATACAGAGGTAGCCAGCCTCCTTGTTACTAGTGATAATCCAACGTATCAGAATATCACAGAGTTTGCATATGACTCAGTGGCAGTGTTGATGCAGAATATCACAATACATACCACCATAGCACACCATAGGGAACAATAAAGCCTGTTACATTTGTACTGTACATCAGACACTAACAATGTTAGAAAAAGTAGTGGTCACGCCATACATCCAGCTTCCATTTAATGTTGATCACTGAATAGGAAAACATTTGTATACTGTAACCAGTTTAGCACAATACATTTAATATCTGAGCTATTTCATGTTACTGCTGTTAACAATGCACAGTAATGTACTATTGAAACCTCACAGTCAAACCCAATAGAATTTGAATGGATTTTCTTACCAGTTACGTATCACATTATATTTAGAGTGCCCTTATGCAGTCACATGGAATTGAATGGCCAAGGGAGTTGCATGCACCCAAAATGGACAAAGAGGCTTTACGATTATTTTATCCAATAGTAATACCTCATATATCCATCATAATCAAGAGATTGTCTGATCTATGAACAACAAATATCCAATTCATGTATATTTATTTGTAAATACTAAAATCTAAATACTTGGAGTTCAAATTAGGGAGCTGCAACAGTAAATCTAGACAGGGATAATATACTATATATTATATTATTTGTAACCAAATTAAACTTTAAGTTGCTACTGTATTTTCTACCAACAGCTGCTGGATTGACCTCTAAAGCCCAGATCTATAAAAGAGTGCTAAGTTTACCATACCTCAGCTCCCATTTATATGAATGGGATTAAAGGCATGCTAAAGCTTAGCACCTGTTTGTGGATTTAGATCTAAGTCTGATGATTCATGACATTCTTTACACTAAACAATTGCTTTAATTAACACAATGTCAATCCAATGTTTGAATATATAACTTTTCAAATTAGCATCCCTCATTAAGCAACCTCAAAGTCGGCCTAACACGCCTGGTACATCACACCTGTGACATGCTTTCAGTGTTTAATGAAGACATGAATTATTAATATGAGCCTCAGGAGTAGAAAAAGAGGGACGTAGCCTTAAATTTAATTTTAGGCTGAATAAGAAATAGAAATGATTTAGATTGATTTAATATATGTCACATTTATGTGACCACTGTTTTAATTAAAAACAAAGATATGTAGTCCGAGGTCTATGCGCAAGTTATGCTCAGACACTAACTAATGTTCAATTCCTACCCTTTTACAACAATTTATATTACGTGGAACCGTGCATTGTTCATATCTAATGCGATTACAACAATGATATTGTTATAATAACAAAATCGGACTAATAAAAGACCAGATCAAATTCTGCCATTGCCAAATACGTCTTGTATGTATGTATGTACAGTATGTCTTTATTTATATAGCGCCATTAATGCACATAGCGCTTCACAGCAGTAATACACGTGACAATGATATAAATAACAAATAGTACAAATAACACATAATGGGAATAAGTGTTTCAGAAATAAAAGTAACATTGTAGAAGAGGAGTCCCTGCTCCGAAGAGCTTACAATCTAATTGGTGGAGAAAATGTAAAAAGACAGTAGGAGGGCATTCAGGTATTAGCCACGGTGGTACTAATATGCTTCTTTAAGCAAGTGTGTCTTAAAGGTGGATAGAGAGGGTGCTAGTCGGGTATTGAGGGGAAGGGCATTCCAGAGATGCGGGGCAGTCAGTGAGAAAGGTTTAAGGCGGGAGAGGGCTTTAGAAACAAAGGGGGTAGAGAGAAGACATCCTTGAACAGAACGCAAGAGTCGGGATGGTGCATAGCGAGAAATTAGGAAAATCTTAACATAGTCTTACAATCTGAATCTAAACACATTAGTGTAAGGAAAATTGCATGAAAAATGTGTGTCTACAATTTGCTAATGTACAGTAGTGTGCAAAACCATGCAAAGTGGTGCATTATTAATCCAATCCGTATGAATGGATAACACATGAGCTTTAATTCAAAAGAAAATTAAAATAATATCTTTAGCCTGAGCATTTTTACTCATTCTGTGTTGTACAATTTTGCAATCCTCTGCTTTGAAATGTGTAGAAGGCCCAATTAGCACTGAAGAGGTTAAGGCACATTGCTTTGTACATTTGCCCCTAGGTTGCTGCTTTAAATCAGATAAACCTAAAGCATTTACCAGCTTTCCTAGAACCAGTCTTGGATGCCACACTGAAAATAGATTTAGTAAGTTGCTTACATGCTCTTTCAGAAGATAACAAATGCTTAACTCATAAAACATACAGTCAGTGGATGAAACAGCAACAGAGGGACGGTAAATCAACATTTAAAGCTTTGCCGCATCAGATAGATAGAAAACGCAAGCAGTTTATGTTTGAGATATCTATTTTTTAGCATATGATGCGTGTTGGCCGCCAAACCCAAAGGACAGTAGAGTAGCTTTTTATTTTATTATACTAGTCAATAGGCTCAAGGTCAGTGCTCATTCTTGCAGTGTCATTCTGACTGTGTCAATAAAGAATGTTAAATACAGTACTAGTTGATATTTGTATTTGAGCACGGTATCTTTTCAAGAATTAAAAGAAGTTTAGGAATTTCATACAAAAACTGCAATTTAATGGTATACTGTAATATACTCTAAATGTACAACATAT
This sequence comes from Ascaphus truei, assembly GCA_036426205.1. Taxonomy (NCBI): domain Eukaryota; kingdom Metazoa; phylum Chordata; class Amphibia; order Anura; family Ascaphidae; genus Ascaphus; species Ascaphus truei. The sequence goes on from WSYH01014977.1 coordinate 7,211, forward strand.
CAACTGAGATGTTATAATAAAGTTGATAGAGTTCATTATCTGTACAACATCTCATATTTAAAATTCTCCCCAATTTAAAATCACTTTTTATTTTCGGTGCTTAGTCCTTTCTATTATTTAACATTTAAAGTCATTTTAGGAAACAGACCCAAAGGCTGTAACCTGTTGAGTGTTGAGGATGCTTATATCCCTGAGTGTTGAAGAAATGTTTGAGTTTTTGGTGCTAGCAATGTCAAAGCCGCTATTATGATAATATTTTTTATATCAACCTAGGCACATAATGTATCTTTTTTTAAAAGAAGATCCTGTATATTATAATGCTATCCAGGTTTAATGTTATTAACCCTCTAGTTACATGCTAAAGTAACATGAATATGTACGTGTATAATTTCTTAATTCTGTAGTAAGAATAAGAAACCAATGGGCAATGAATGTTATATTGTCCCTACGTTGACCAGGGACTTATGTACTTGTATAATTTCTTAATTCAATATCACACATAATCTATCCGTATATCATTATGTTCCTAAACCTTGAAGTATGATTACTCCCCACAACTAATTTTATTTAAGCTTACCTGAATCATAGGGTATCCTGGAGCTCAACTGTATCTGTTCCTGTTAAAAAAAATGATTACAATGTTTTGTAATTTTTCTTAAAAAATACAAACATGGTTGCCATGGTCACCAATAGAAAGCCACAATGTCGTTCCTGATGATGTTGCGACTTTCTATTGTCCACCAGAGTGAGCCCTAACCCCGCAGCAATTTTATATCTGGTGGGCAGATATTCTTGTCTTGCGAGATCCAGACATCAGAGCAGCCGGTCTAGGTAAGTAAAAAGCATGGCTTTCTACTTTAAAGTTAAAGGGGGCCAGCCAATTATCAATGAATGTTTCAAGTTTGGCTAGTTTTCAAGATTGAGACCCGTATGCTCCTTGGTGAAGACATAGCAGCTTCCATGGGAGCATTAATTAATTCTGATAGTAACAGATACTGTAGTAAAGAATAAGTGTTTTGTAGACCCAATGTTGGCCAGGGCTACCTAATGCATATCTTTTGCAAAGTGCACAAATGGCAAGAAAAAAAGTCTTCATGGACTTGTTTACTTTGATACACATCTCATTGTATGGCTTTGCAATATATTTTCTGCAGAAACTTCTTCAGGATTGAATTTAGAAATGGGGGCATACAGTAGCCATTATGTAGTAGAAGGATGAATCCACACTCGTGCTTTCAAATATGTTGGTAGATAAGGTAAGGTAAGGTAACGCACTCTTTGCAGCTGCTGTGTATGGTAGCACTCCCAGCTCCCTTAAGCTCCACCAAAGAAAATCCCAGACGACCAGACAAGAGGAAAAAGCACACAGAATGCTGGGGAAGTGTGGTCCTGAGAACAAGTGGGCTCTGGGGGGGAGGGGGGTCCGTGGTCTATAGGAGGAACCCCTGAGACTGCTTCAAGGAACCCCAGGGTTCCATGGAACCCTGGTAGGGAATCACTGGTGTACAGAGATAATGTACCAATAGATTAAAAAAGGAGGACAAAAGGAAATGAAAAGAAGGAATGTTAATATAATCAAAATCGACATCTGGAAAAATAGAAATGAAATGTTCTACTGGTTCTAAAGTGATATGGAGAAATATAATTTCAATGTGATCATTGTAAAAATTAATATTTAATAATAATTAATTAATATTAATTAATATTAATATTAAATTAATAATAAAATAATTAATAGGGGAATAAAGTAATTCCAAAATAGAAGGAATGTCTATGAGGGAAACTAAAAAGAGATGCAAAAAATGGTATTTTAGTGTTCTGGCTTTTAAAACACCTGAAATTGACACAGTAGCACAGTAGAATAGTACTCCACACATTACAATTCATTCATTTCATTGCATTTAATTGCACACATCCATGAAATTCAAACAAAGCAACAACGATAAATACATGTGCCTGGGGCAATTGGCGGCATTCATGCCACGTGGAGTACAACAGCGCACACGAAAACAGCGCCGTGATTTGTTTCAATAACGGCCGCTGCATCTGTATCTCTTAATTAGAGATGACCACCTTGATTTAGTTGTACTATGCTATACAGTACTTTGCTCTTCCTGAATGCTAATGGTGAATACTGAGGATTTCTAGCTCCACAATAAGAAAGTAGTTACACTGCTTAACAGTATTAGAAAGTTCCCATGTTATGGCCTTTCCCCTTGAACTTTCCCCAGCTGAAAAAAGCAAATCCTGATGCTCTTATTTATCTGACTCTGAAAATTCAATTCCAAGAATGATGGGCTCTGTATTGCTATCACTCTTGCCACTTGAGCTTTTGTTAAAATCCTGGTAGGACAACTGCTTGTTGACTTACTGGTTACAGGGAACATACACAATTGATGCATATTTATCGTCTCTTTTTCCCAGTGTGGCTATTGTGTGGAAATTTACTTTTCTTCAATACAGGACTCACACAATTTTTAGGCTTTCAACCAAATCAATCCACATTAACTACCCTCTTATTTAAAATGAGATCTAGGGGTCTATGCAGAGAGCAGCGAGAAGCCCTATCTTGCCAGGTTCTCGCCAAATATGCCTACAGCAAATCAGTAAATGGCGAGAAACTGGCGAGATGAGGAAAACCCGCCAGTATTTTTTTTGTGTTTTAAAAACTCGCCGCGCGGGTGTCGAGAAGCAATATCTCGCAAGCTTTAAAACCCGCCGTATGCAGGTAGCCCCGATCAGCATCTCGCCACTGATCGCGCCATTAAAATGGAGAGATGTTCTCCAAATAGCTTGGCCAAAAAAAGTTGGCAAGAAGCTGGAGCTGAGCGGCGATAGGGGCCATAAAAAAAAAATCAGGCCCTTTTCCTGGCTCGGATTGATGCCCGGGGGCTCCAGAGCTGATACCCATTAATACCAGCACCATACCCCCCCCCGGCATGCATCAGAGCCAGTAAAAATGCATGTACAGCCCACTTCATTACCTTAGCGGGTAACCGCTAAGGCAATGAAGGGGTTAACCCACCGTGCCAGCTGTATTGTGGTTAGCGGGTGTGGGTGAAGGGAATATTTGGCCTTTGGTGAGAGTTTAGGGCTTGCGGGGGGGTTGCGGGTGCACTTAACCCCTTCACGACCGTAGCAGTTAATACCGCTACGGTCATGAAGGGGTTAACCCCTCCCGCTTCCCCCCCGCAAGCCCTAACCAACCACCGTTGGGGCTAATACCCCCTTCACCCACCCCCGCTACCCACAATGAAGCATAATGACACACAGCAGCCCCACACTAAATAAATAAATCTAAATGAATAAATAAATAAATGAATATATATATATATATATAACAACAACCCCTATAACCCCTAACATACACATATATGCACATCAATGATACTATAGGCCGGCGGGGCCCTCAGGTGTTAACCGCAGGCCTGCAGTACCAATTATGTGCCCCCCCCAAATTAATGAATAAACACATACATACTTTTAAAGAAATAACCCCCCCCCCCTAACACATACAGTATAGTTATGGCCACAATTACTATTATCCACAAATGGATAATAGTGAATGTGGCCATTTTAAATACATATACAGCAATAAATAAATTAAATACATTTAGCACTTACCCATTACCGGTTGCCACGATGAAGGCCATCCTCATCTTCATCCTGCCCATGCCCCGTCCGCTGCTGCAAAACAGACACAACAATGAAAACATCCAAAGTAATGTCCCCTAACCCCTTAATCACCATAGCGGTTATTAACCGCTACAGTCATTAAGGGGTTAACCCACCCTCACCCAACACTCGGGATGCCTACATAACCTCCCACAGTAACCCCCCACCCCGTGAGTTCCTTCCTCCTCGGCGGCTGGCTTCAAAATGAGACGACATAGGCTTTTAAAGGCCTATGACGTCACAATTTCGTCATATGGTTCCCACGGCCCTTGGCTTTGCTTCAATTGCCTTTAAGATGACGTCATTAAAAGAAACATGGCAGTCCACACATGGTACGGTAGCCAATCAGAGCGTGGGAACTCCATCCCTACTCTGATTGGCTCTAGTAACATGTGACAGGCTTTCAATGACGTCACATCCTTTCTCCCCCAAACTCTGTCACATGGTATACTAGAGCCAATCAGAGTAGGGATGGAGTTCCCACACTCTGATTGGCTACTGTACCATGTGTGGATGGCCATGTTTCTTTTAATGACGTCATCTTAAAGGCAATTGAAGCAAAGCCATTCTGATTGGCTGTGCTTTCATTGCCTTTAAGTGACGTCATCATTTTTTTTTTTATCGGCCAAAACACATGGTTTTCATGGCCCAATCAGGGCCGTGGGAACCATATGACGAAAATGTGACATCATATGCCTTTAAAAGCCTATGTCGTCTCATTTTGAAGCCAGCCGCCAAGGAGGAAGGACCTCCTACTGAAGAAGAAGGCCAGGGCGTGGCCGAAGACGGGAAGAAGACCCCGGAAGAAGATAGAAGAAAGAAGAATACAGATGAAGATGGATTAAAATTACAAGACCCGTGGATTAATTTGGATTTTTAGATTAATGTTTATTTTTTTATGGTTTGTTATTTTATGGGTTCCTCTGCCTGGTGGTTTTGCACGTGAGTAACCAGTTCAACGGGAGTCGGTGGGGGCAAGTAATGGTAAGTGAACTAAATAAATGTATTTAATTGAACTTGTTCATTTTTTTAAATTCTTTTCTTTACATGTTTATTTAATTATCAGTGGTATATCATTTCTTGCCTCTGGTTGTATGTATGTATGTCTAGAGAGATATATACATACAGGGTAAGAAATGATAGTGTTTTAAAAGCTTGATTTGATGTGTTTTTAATTATTTTGACTATGCTGCTATGCTTTAATGTATGTTTAAAGTCTTTTAAAATTAGATAGATGTAATCGTTGCTATTGTATGTTGTATTAGAGGTCAGGGTTAGCCTTGGTTGTCAGTTTTTTATGCTTCTTGGTACTTATATATTTTCACAGGCTACATTGCTCAGTTGCAGGTTTGAATTAGTTAATTGTTTAATTGTTAGGGATGTAATGTAAATTGTTTAGGGATGGAATGTAAATTGTTTAGGGGTGTCATTAATGAATGGTAATTGATTTATGTTTACCGGATTGGTTACAATAGTATATTTGTTTGGAGTTATCTGTATTTTGCTTGCAATGTTATTGTTAACATTCATTTGCAAAATGTATATGGTGCATAGATTGTGTGCATCATATATACAATGTAAATGCAATGTGTTGATTGTGATTTGAGGTTTTTCATTGGCATTTGATCTTTTTGATTGTAATATCAGTTAGGATTATGAAAGGTAATTTATTGTATTGTAGTGTGTATTTATGGAGAACTGTTATTTTGAGTACAGTATGGTTTTGATAACCCTTCTACATTTATTTGTATATTGGTTCATCATGTGTGTGTGTGTATATATATATATATATATATATATATATATATATATATATATATATTTGCATGATGAAGCCAATGTACAAATTCATGGGTGAAGGGTGGGTATCGGGCCAGTGTGGCTTAACCCCTTAATTACCTTTGCGGTTAGTATCCGATATGGTATTTAAGGGGTTAATTGATATCTGAATATAATTGCAATGTATTGGCTATGTTTTTTGTGGGCAAGACAAGGATGTTGCTGGCGACTGAGACTTCTTATTGATAAGGTCAGTAGTACTTAATTTATTTGAATATGCTAGTTAATGTTTTTAATAATGGGCAAATAATCTATTATCCCTATCTGGATAATAGTTATTTAGCACATTATTGTACTGTAGGTGTTGGGAGGGGGGGGGTGTTCCACTACGGTATGTGGGTAGGCCTCCCTTGTGGGTAGTGGGTGAAGGTGGTTAGGCTTCACGGGGTGGGGGGTTACTGTGGGAGGGTATGTAGGCGTCCCGAGTGGTGGGTGAGGGTGGGTTAACCCCTTAATGACTGTAGCGGTTAATAACCGCTATGGTGATTAAGGGGTTAGGGGACATTACTTTGGATGTTTTCATTGTTGTGTCTGTTTTGCAGCAGCGGAGGGGGCATGGGCAGGATGAAGATGAGGATGGCCTTCATCGTGGCAACCGGTAATGGGTAAGTGCTATATGTATTTAATGTATTTATTCTTGTTTATGTATTTCAAATACACAGTGGGTGTATGTTGTTTATTGCAATGTTTATTGGGGGCAATTGTCCCCAATAAACATGCTATTCTGCCTTAACCATTCATTGCCTTAGCGGCTATACGCTATGGTAATGAAGCGGCATTTCTGTATTTTTATAATATTGTACGGGAGCAGGGGGCCCCCTGAGCTGAACCGCATTTATTTGTGGCTCAGAGACCCCCTGCTCACTGTACACTATTATTAAAAATATATTAATGTTGCTTCGTTACCGTAGCACATAGGTGCTAAGGTAAGGAATGATTGTGTATTGATATGTGTGTTTTATTTATATTGTAGATGTGCAGAGGGTCTCCGGAGCGGAACCGCTTTGGTTTTAGGTCCGGGGACCCCCTGCTTCCCGAGATACAGGCCCCTTTAGGGGGTGCCGGTATCCCTCTGCTTTGTTTACATTCCGCGGTCACGTGATCAGGACCTTTAAATGCAGAGGGATACCGGCACCTCATAAAGGGGCACGTATCTCGGGAAGCAGGGGGTCCCCGGACCTGAAACCAATGCGGTTCAGCTCCGGAGACCCCCTGCACATGTACACTATGAATAAAAATGTATTTTAAATCATTTTTAATGTGCTGATGTTTGCGCCGAGAGAGCAGCGGATCTCTCTCTGCTGCAAACACAACTCGCCAGGGGACGGCTTCTTGGCAGTTTCTCGCCAGGCAGCCGTCTCGCCACCGTTTACTCAGCATTTAGTCACACTTCAAAATAGTTTCAAATCAATGTTATTATTACATTCTATTTGTTTTATAAAACATATCAAAATTCATTTTTTTTTAGATTATCACAATAAGGCTATACAATTTACCACGTGGTCTATGAAAAAATTTACGGGAACTGCGTTCCTGTGCATCCCCCTTAAAAAAATCATCCTCCTCATCGATCCACTGCTGGATGAAGGTCTTCCCAATGATCTGCCATGTACTGCGGTTGCAAGCCCCTATTCTCCATGTTGCTCCAACAAATTTTCTGATTTCATCCTCCCATCTTACTTTTGGTCGTTGTCTTAGTGTTTTAATCTCTCTTGGAATCCAATCGAGTAGCATCTTTGTCCAACAATGATCTTTTCTTCTTGTGACGTGTCCGACCCACTACCATTTTAATTTCTTCACCCTTGTGATCAACGTACGCTTCTTCAACATTTTGTCTTCTTAATGCTTGTAGGACAGTTGGATCAAATGTTTTTTTCGTAATCTACGAATCCTAAAATGAGTGGGTCGTATTCATTACTTCCGGAAATCACTTCTTGTACATCTTGGATGTGGTCCATTGTGTTGCACCCACTGCAAAATCCTGCTTGTTCTTTAGGCTGGGCAAAGTCCAGGGTCTGTTGTAGCTTATTAGTGAGCATCTTCATAAAAAAATCTTGTAAATGATTGGAAGTAGACTGATTGGTCTGCAGTTCTTGAGGTCTTCTTTGTCACCTTTCTTTCTTGTGGAGG
>WSYH01014978.1:0-12500 GCA_036426205.1 Ascaphus truei
TACCGTTCTCATTATACAGATATATAAATATATTATATATATATATATATATATATATATATATATAATTATATAGTCAGATAAGGCAGTTGGCACTCAATAGGTGCTGGTAGCCACAGGTGCACGTCCCAATAGAGAATGTAGTTATTACGTTACCGTTGCCAAGAATTGTGTAAACAGGAGACAGCACTCAAGTTTGAAAATCAAGTGTATTAGTGGAAAGTAAAATAAAAATGTTCTCGGAGGTATTTTTACTTTCCTAAACACTTTGATTTTCAACATTGAGTGCTGTCTCTTGTTTACCAATCCTTGGAACGGTAAGTAAACTAATATATATATAGAGATAGAATAAAATAATGAATATATAATAATATATATATATATATATAGATATAGATATATAATATTCTTATATTGTGTGACGATTCCCCTTTGCATCTAGAGGGGCTATTAATATTATATAATTTCAACACTTTCCAGTCCGGTATGATTTGGGGGAATAAAGTAAAAATCTAATCATTACAATGTACAGGAAGTCTCATACTGTAATATCTTGGTCAGCTCTAAAATAGGTAGCTGGAGATCCATCGACATATTCCAGGGTGGCCAACTCCTGTCCCCAAGGGCCACCAACAGGTCAGGTCAGGATATCCCTGCTTCAGCACAGGGGCTCAGTTGTTGACTGAGCCTCTGTGCTGAAGCAGGGATATCCTGAAAACCCGACCTGTTATGACCCGTGAGGACAGGAGTTGGTCCCTCATGACATTCTATCCATATCATAGACACATGACTCTAAAGCCTCATATCTGAGGGATAGAAGCGTGTTGATTTATAATTCTCGTTTTAGGCTAATAAAAAGTGTGAAGAGCCGACAGAGAAAGAAGCCATGGTTATGAAGTACGTTCGAGGAGAAAAAGAATCCCCTTGATCTCGGAAGAGAAAGGAAACGCTGGAACGCCGGCTTAGGGAAGCGAACAAGGAGATTGAGAAACACAGCGTGAGATCAAACAGCTCACTCAGGAGAAGGGAGTTACACCAGCTGTACGAGGCAAAGGTACGTGCAACGGAGGCTGCCAGAAGAAATTATCTTTAAATTCATATAAAAGAGGTGTATATTGTTAGTACAGGTGCCAGTATACTCCTGAAAACAAGGCTTTTATGAAAACTAGAACATTAGATCCATCAGAGCAATGTAAATTGCCACGTCCAAATAAATAATCTTGTCTTCTGAGAAGTTCTATGCAACGTTATGTTTAGCTGACGCTGACCAATGAGTTGTATCGCAACCGCCAAGGAAACAAAGCTTAATATATCTATACACATAATTGCATCTGATCTGGATCATTTAGTTGGGTGTGCCAAGGTTGTTTGTAGTATGAATTGGTAATGTCAAGCTTTTCAGATTCTTATCCCACACAATTTGCAAAAATATAATTGCTAATGTTTTTTATTCAGTCTTTTTTACTTATTCTTCGCAGTTTTAGATTAATTTTTTTTAATTGCACAGAACATGAACATATTTCACACATGGTGTTTTGCGCGACTTTTGTGACCTTAAAACGTACTCTACACAAGTAGACTAATAAAGAGAGATTACACCCATAGTGTGAGGTGCCCACTGTAAACGACCAATACACAAAAAAAAAAAAAATCCATCGACAGAGATCCCCTCTACTATCAAATCTAACGAAGCGCTCTCTACTCTCTCTCTTCTCTTCTCTCTCTCTCTCTCATCTCTATCTCGTTCACTCTCTCTATATCTGCCTCTCTAATATATATAGGGGTGGGTGTGCTGCCACCTTGTGGCATCAACACATTTCTTATTTAGGCATCAAGGATTTAAAAATAAATAAATGCAAACCACTTGTGAGCACATTCCACGTCTGAGACAGGTCTGCAACCCTACCTTTCCCCACTATCTCTCAGCAGACAATGCTTTCACTGCAGCCAGGGATTCTGGGACAATGACATGCTAAGAGGCTTGGCTATGATTTTAGTTATAGCACTTACATCAGCATCCCACCTGTATCTAAGCAATAGTTAATAAAGGCGGGAAAAACTGTTACAACATACAGAAGGACTTCCTGCTCTAATGTGCAGCAGTACAGAATGCAGAGTTCCACCAACAAGACATCATGGTTGAAGAGCATATAACTAGTTTTAATCATGCTTTGGACAACCACATGAGAAAGAAGGTGAGATACCATGTATATTTTTATGTCCTAAAGTGTAAGGACTGCCAGCTAATGGGCGCTCTAAGCATAGATAATACCGTATATTTGATTAAAGGCAGTTGTGACATTAGAATGCTTATTAAATGAGATGCGGATCACAGGGAGAGTGCTGGCAATAGGATCCAGCAATAGCATCCAACGGTTACATTGTTACTAGTACCTCTGCACTTCTAACTGTAGGGAAATAATCAAATTTCAATGTCAACAACACATTTATCCCGTTTTTGGTGAGCCGATGTCAGACAGGGACAACACAAAATATTGCTGTATTGAAAGCTGTTTTTTATTTATTTAGGAAAGTGAAGCCGGGGTAGACAGAACGGAAATGAAAAACTTAAAGAAGAATCAACTGTATGGTTATTAAAGTAAAATGGGCTCAAAACAAGTGAAAAACTAGATGGACACACACAAGGTTCGTGTTGTAATCTCATGCAGTTTACGGAGACCGTCTCATTGGCTCTGCTGAATATCAAGATCGTTTTCATCACAAATGTAGTTCTTCTCTTTCCTAAAGCTTGTTTTCCGCTGCATCTCTTCATCATCTGTGTGGTCCCTGGAGTAATCATCAAAGTGGCTTAAAGAACTGTATGAAACGTTGATGTGATTCCAAGGGGCTTATTACTGTCTGTATAAAGTGCATTGCAGTGTTTTTAGTCATTGTTGTATATGCACTGTGAATGCTATCACATTTTGGTGAAATATTCTGATAGCAGTGATTGTTTCTGAGGAAAGGAAAATTCTTGATTTATTATTTAGGGAACAAATACAAGTGTTGTTCCGTGCAAGATGCTCAACTTTCACTGATATTACTGGGGGTAATCTTCTTAATTCAATAAGGCAGAAGAGACTAGATCACTTAGAGTAATGCAAAAAGACATTGGGCCTTATAGACTAAGCCAGGGGAGCCAACTCCAGCCTCAAGGGCACCAAAGGATCCGGTTTTAAGGATATCCCTATTTCAGCACAAGGTGGCTCAGTCTTCGATGAAACCACTGGTGAGCCGCCTGGTGCGGAAGCAGGGCTATCTTAATGACCTGTGGTGGCCCTTGGGAACTGGAGTTGCCTCTCCTGACCTAATCTGCTTGAGATTGCTTAAGGGATGTGGTTTTTTGTTCGCCTCCAAGGAAACCAAAGACAGACTTGTAAGCACAACGGCAAAGCTAAGCAAGACAAGGAAGAAGCCGACCAATCCGAAGGAATTCAGGAAATTATTAAAACTATCAAGTACGCTTTCTCTCATATTCATGTCATTGGGTGTCTGTTGTCAGACATATGAAGCATACCAAGGACATTGAGATATATATAAGTATTCTATCTATCTATATTACTCTATATCCAATAAAGAATATCACATGTGAGCAATACAATTGCAATATTTCTAGGGGGTAGGTTTACCATTACAACATTTTAAGTTATGGTGGGTGAAAAAGGCAACAAAACCTCCACTGTTGGCATATAGCAATAAAGAATATCATTGTGAGCACATTCACATGTCTGACAGGTCGCAACCCTGCCTTTCACCATTATCCCAGCATACAGTGCTCCACTGCAGCAAGGATTCTGGAGGAAATGACGCAATGAGCACACAGTGTTCACCTTTGCCTGGAATATCCATACACATGGAGCCCATTTAAGCAGATGCAGGGACTAGCAAAGCAAATCTACCACTCACAGACATGTGATATATATATATACAGTGTTCGACAAACTATACATTTGCTCGCCCGGGCGAGTGGATTAACCCCGGGCGAGTAAATAGTGCCAAGCAGCACACGTTGGTACTAAGGTGGCGAGTAGTAATTTTTGGTGATGTCAACCACTGTATGTATGTGTGTATAGATATATATATATAAAATATAATATTAATATATAGAGATATATATAATATATATAATATATAATATATTATATATAATATAATATAATATATATATATCTCACATCTCTATATCCAATGATGCATCTAATATGACATTTTATTTAGTACATTACTAGTATTTATCTGTATAAAGTTGTAGGTCATTTAGTTCAATACTTTGGCCAAAACATTTCGGCCTGCGATCACTCACGGTGACCGTGTCAGCGGGTCCTACACTACCAAATTATTACGTCTTACGTATTTCTTCTGCATAGAGAGAAGAGGAAAACAAACACTGCAGCCAAACAGCGTGGGGGTGCGTGGCATGTATGCGGGGCCGGTTGGGTTAACATTAGAAGCACTGTATGTGATACAGTATGTGTGAGCTAAAGTGCAGCTAAAAACCAGAAGTGCCCTAATAATGTCTTCTTGGTATACATTAGATCAGGGGTGCACAAACTTGTGCTACGCCTCCCTGTTCTGCTCTCCCCCGGGCTCGTGCCCCCCCCCTTATCTTAGTGCGGCATCAAATGACGCCGCTGGGTCATGTCACATGATCCGTGGTGTCATTTGGCGCCGCGTTGCATGGAGAGGTCCTGAAGCCGGATGAATCCAGTGTATGAGTTGCAGAGGTCTCCGCACGGTTCCCCGGCTTTTAATTAAATGGCTTGGGGAAGAGCGCGGACTGCAATCCCGCCGTGTGCCCCCAGTTTGCGCACCCCTGCATTAGATCACTGTCCTAGTAGCATTCCAATGACACAAGAAATGGGGGTGTGTGGGGGTGGGGATGGGTGGGGAGATGATATATATATATAATATAAAAATATAATACACAAAACACACACACACACACACACACACACACACACACACACACCACACACACACAAAACAACACCACACAACACACAAACACACACAACCACACACACACAACACCAATATAGATACATATACACACACACACGGTGCTTTGTTGTGAGCTTGCTAAGACTGGTAAGTTTAAATATATAGATCTTCTTCATGTGGACTACCAGTTCTTACTTGAGAAAGTAGAATGGGGCACCTCACAGTTACATATATTCCCCTATTTTTCTGTGCATATATAGTATAGCTCGTAGCATAGTGCATGTTTCCATGCATCTTTCATATACCTATTGATCTTAGTTGTATAAGAATATACTTGAATCCATGTAACAGATGGAATGTAGCATGTCTATGCGCTGTCACTAGTACCCTATAAACATATATGTGTTAAATGTTTCGTTGAAATCCCTAGAAACTTCTTTATAAAATATTATCCCGGCCCCATTTTTATTTAGTTATCCGAAGCGGGGTTCTCCCGGAGCTTAATCCGTGGTCCCCTGATGTCCAGGGACTGAGATCGAGGTGCCCCAGAGATTGTAGCAATTTATGCCAAGTTGACACACAAACTACAAATTTTGCTGCTAGGACTACAAACATGGACCCCAAAAACCCACTACGTCATCACCTGATGCACTGCAGCATGAATGGCAGGTGGACCCAGGGCCATTTGAGTCCACTGGTTTGCCGGAGGACAGGTTGCTTGCTGCTCTGAGCTGGGTAGGGGGTTTATTAAAGGAGTTGTTTAGCGAGGGGGTCTACATCAGTCTAAGAGCCCCCCAATAGGTCAGGTTTTTCAGGATATCATGCATCAGCACAGGTGGCTGTCAGTCCCTGCTTCAGCACAGGTGTCTGAAGCAGGGATATCCTACAACCTGACCTGCTGGGGGGAGAGGGGCTTGGGAACGGAGCTGAGAACTCCCGGCTTAGCGCTTTCTATTCAAACTATGAGTTGCTGGAATAAGTTTTGAGAAAGGGACAGAGCTCAAAGCATTATTCACTTTTCTTGTGAAGTGGTTATGTGCTGAAGTGTGTGAGTTGGGAATAAACATGTAATTTTTATTGTATATGATATTTAATAAATATAATTTTATCCAGATCTGAAGAAATAAAATCCAATGGCTTGATGCGAAGCTCAAAGTCACGAAGGTGGAACTAGAGAGGCAAATGCAAGCAAAATCAGACCAATTAGAGGTGAATATAAATGTATTATCATGTTTTATTTATTGTGCAAATCTAGTGGCATGTGGGGTGAATAGTCCTGTGTACCTCAATACTTGTCTAGTGGGTGCCGTCCGGGGGGTTAATAGAAAAACTTAAACCGTTTCAAGCATTTATTCTTTGGAGATCTGTTTGTGCAGTGGGAGCAAATGTCAAGTGAATAATTGTAATGGCCGAGCAGGGGCAAAATACCATTAGTTGACCATGTCCCAGATACTACAAACTGCTCTTGTTCCAGTGTGTAAGTATCCAGCATGTTAATGAAAGCTGCTGGAGCTTTGAGCTCTGCTATATCTGGGCTCATATCTAAATCCTGTACAGTACATTCATATTGGTTTGTTTTATTTTTATTTTTTATTTAATTGTAATGAAATGACAAAAATACAGATATCCCCCCCCCCCCCACAACAATGGCAATGCATTTAGGTTACAATCCTAAACTGCAATGGCAAAATAGTCGAGAACCAAAAGTCCTAATCCTGCCGGAAGGGCTGCTTTTAAAATCCCAGCACATTCCCATGGTTTGTGTTGTCCTTACAGCCAATGTGAAATTTAACCCAAAGTATGCACTCTATTGGTTATAGCAGGGGTGCTCAACTCCAGTCCTCAACACCCCCTCCCCTCCCAACAGGTCAGGTTTGAGGATATACCTACTTCAGCACAGGGTGGCTAATCTGAGGCTCAGTCTAAAGAGCCACCTGTGCTGAAGCTGAGATATCATGAAAACCTAACCCGAGGGGGGCTTGAGGGCTGCGAGTTGAGCACCCCTGGGTTATAGTGACATCAGTTTCCAGAAAGAAATAAAAGCACTAGGGGTCTCCTGTTACAGAATCGTGCTAGTGGACTAATCTTTGCACATTGATGGCTGGTGCATGTTTGTAATAAGGTCTCTGTCATTTTTATTTTTTCTTCTATCAAAATGTTTAGGTTCACCAAGCTAAAATAAAGGAACTGGATGACACTGAGAAGGACGTTTACGGAAGGCATGGACGAACTTCGGACAATACGTACAAAGGTATCTTAATCCCGCCTCCTCATACAAGCGCTTGTGTTCATTGCTTCATAAATGCTTTGCCCAGAACGGTCATAACACCTTATTTAGCCTCGAAGCACCATAACAAAGCGTGTCCTGTGCCTAATTAGGGTGACTCAGAGTAACTATACTTCTACTTATAGATGTGGGATTGTCCCCCCAGATTACACAATGTATCCCAGTATAACTCAGAATTATCGCAACGTTCCCATATAATGCAGTTGGCGCTGTTGGCGCAGATATCTCAATGTGCCCAGCATATTAGACCAGAGAACCGTTGATATGATCGGTACTTCTTTTTTTCCAGTACAGGGGTGGCCAACTCAGTCTCAGAGGCTACACAACAGGTCAAGTTTCAGATATCCCCTTCAGGCAAAGGGGGTTCAGTCAAAAGACTGAGCTACTGATTGAGCCACCGGTGCTGTAGCTGGCACTGATTGAGCCAACCTGTGCTGAAGCAGGGATACATTAAAACCTGACACAGTTGGTGACCTTGAGGACTGGAGCTGCCCACCCCCGTAGTAGAGGAAACAAATAGGAGGATTGTGCTGAGGTAGTGAAGATGACTGATGAGAAATAGTCTTAAATCATAAGTATATTATAACAAAAACAAAATACATTGGAACACAACATGGAGGTAATCAAGTATTTATATTAAAAATATTATTTAAACATGCAGACTGGAGTTGGGCTTACCCCATCGCTAGTATTAAACACCTTAGGTGAGTTAATGTTTGCTCTTTCGGTTCTGCCCTTTCCTCTAACAGCAACCAGGCTTGGTGGGGTTTAGGAAGTCAATCAGACCTGCATTCAAATAGGCGAAGACTGAAATACTAACAGTGCCCAATATTATGTACAATATAATTGTTGTGAGGCTTAAAGTCTCCAGAATGCTATTGTACTATTGCTGTCAAGTTAAAAGGCTGATGTTGTAAGGTGCAATTCTGCCACCGAAGCCTTACAACATTGTCCTCTGTCTTTCACACTTAAAATACCAAAGTGAATGAAGCCAATTACATTATTTTTATTATATTTGTTGCCTGAAGTCTTGTTTCTTCTTCCCTGTTCTATGGCTCCAGATAAAATAATTTATTGCAGAGTGTTTGGTCTCAAGATAAGCAAAATAAACACACAAAGCATTAGGTGCCCTTTGTAATGTCTCATTCTGTCAATGCTGTGCAGAGGTGTAGCAGACCCAACTAAGAACAGGAACGCTAGTTCAGAATGTAGAGCTTTTTATTCATCAAAAGGATTTGTCACTCAGGTAAGTTGTTGGAAGCAGACGGTCCATTGTGAGCGGTGAGACCGAAGAGAATATCAAAGTACAAAGAACTTATAAACAGACAGAAGGCTGAGATCCAGAATTTGCAGGACCGGGGTGAAAGTTTTTGTAGCTCAGCAAGAGGAACGGCATCAGATGGTATTGTGAAGCGTATTACTGCGCGAGGCCGTGCATCTTACTAACAAGTGTAACCAGTTGCAAAAAGAATATTTATGTTTAATAGACCAAAAACAATTTGGCAAGTTTATGTTTCTTCGTGGAGCAGTAAAGTACATTATATGACAGTTAATAAAAGGTGTTGCTTCTTTTGGCATAATGCAGGGGTTCTCAAACCCCCAGACCTCAAGACCCCCAAGAGGTGGGTGTATTAAGGATCCCTCTTAGCACAGGTGGCTCAGCTCTTCTTGATTGTTATTTGCACACTGTGCTGAAGCGAGGGATACTCTGAAAACCTAACGCTTGCTTGGGGCGATCTTTGGATGGAGTTGAAACCCTGGATTATGTTATTTGAACCTTGCACAAGAGAATGTAAGATCATAGAAGTGTGAGTTCAGCTTTTTTATTTCAGAGCAACATAGAAAGATCCTTTTTTCTATACATTTTCGTGGTGTGGCTTGTTTCCAGTGAGTGACATTACCTCAGCACAGTGCGAGCGATTCTATTTACAATATTATGTAGTGTTTCCGGCATGGTTGTGCATTCCGATTGTGGTACGCTGGTCATCAGAGTGCTGGCTTTCTCGCAGTTATATAGGAATCTTTAGGGCCCTTGGGGTTTGTAATGCGTGGCTGGGAGGATTTCGTTGTTACATTTTTTCCAACAAGTGTGATAGTGTCTAGATTTACATTGAGCGATTCTAATCCGTACTTTGTTTTGTTTTTGGGGTTACTGTGATTTTTAATGGTTTTCATGAGAGAGAATGACATTTAAGACATATAGGTGTCTATAATACTTAAGGAAGAGCTTTTCTGTGCATGAGATGGCATCAAATAACCTGGTATAAATTAATACAACATATACACCTAGGTATAGGTGTCAATGCCTCTAGATTTATATCTTCATGCTTAGTGTCTCGAGGCGTTCCATGTATTTACTCTAGTCCATTTGCTTGATGACACTTCCTGTAGTGGAGCACATCATTCGAAACTGGTGGCCTAAAAATGGATTTGTGGAGACAGAAATGAAATCGGATGTGAGTCAGGTGCTGGCAAGTTGATGCCGGCGCTGTGTGCTGGGCTTAAGCACACCACTGACCATCAACACTCTTCCCCTGCCTAAATAATATTATTCATGCATTGTCTCTCTTCCTTTCGGCCCCCGCACTCCTTTCTTTTTATACCCTTCCCTCCTTCTTCTCACTCTTTTCTCCTCCTCTTTCCCCCACCCCCCCCCCCCCCACCCCACACCCTCCCACCTTCCCTGGATCTCCGGCGATTTGCTGCACGGCGCCGTATTTAACTTTGGATCGCTATACTTACACCAAACGAGAATTTGATATATGTTACATTGTAGCGATCCCGGGTCTCGGTCCCTTCCCCAGCCGCCTGCCGCTCGCTCCCTATAAACTGGCGCCGCCATATCCTCAGGTGGAGATGGGCATCAGGAGGGGAATCCGGGGCAAAAAGCACCGGCTCCTGGGACCAGACCGCTCCCGGTTTCCCAGCGCTTTGCGCCTCTGCCGGTGGAGACTCAAAAGGCCCCCCTGCTGCATGCGCTTCTGATTCTCAAGTCGTGTACATTGGCCACGCAAGGGGCCCTCCTCCCAGCCAGAACAGCACCCGCTCTGCGATGCCCGGGCTGCCCACATGCGCTGTTTCCTCAGCTCATGGCGACGCTCTTCCCTTTTTTTTCCCCCCCTGCCTGCTTTATTGGGCAGACCCCCCCCACCTAGACCTTAACAATATACTTGGCGTTCGGCAGCCTTGGCGTCGCCACATCCCAACACACGGCCGCCCTCGACAGGCAGCGACCCATCTGTTGCGGTTCCCCTCAGTCAGGGCCGATGCTCTACGGGACGCCACTTGGCTTGGAGAATCCCTGCGCTCGATGCTTATCATTTGCCGGTTCCTCCTTGCTTGTAGCTGATTTCTCTTTGTTGGCCGGTCACCGAACTCCCTGTCAGGCGGGACTGTCTGTCTGGACCCCATGTGAGACCCGCTCCGCTACTGGGATATCTGGGGGGCCCAGCTTGCGGACGCCGCAGGCACCATATGACACGTTTCCCACAGTCCAATGTTGATCCTGCTACCTTCCCCTTCTTGTACCACCCGTGCTAGGGGCATGTTTAGGTGAGAGAGGGACTTGGGGCAACTAGGAGCTGATGCGGGGTACTTGAGGAAGGAAGACAGGAGCCGCTCCTCACAACTGGGGATTTTTTAGTGGGGTTGGGCCAGTACGTCATCCTAGACCTAGGGACATACTTTCACAAGGAGACGTCTTTTATGCTACACCGCAGCCCCCGATCCAAGATTGAGGACGGGGCCCAGCGTTGCACCGTTCATTCATACTATATCGGTACTACAACCTCCTGGGTCGACACACAGTACAAACATTTCACCCTGTGTCACACACACTGCCTTTCGCCATTCCCACGAACAAAACTGTCACGACGCAACTCAGTAAAGCACACTCACAGTCACACGCCCACGACACACTCATCAGTCAACGCCCCTTGCACATCCCCACGGCACATTGAAAGCACCACTCAGTCACCCGCACTGCACAATCAGTCTACCACTTTTTCTTTTCAGCCACGAACACTCAGTCAACGCTGACGCTACACTCCGTCACACGCAACGCACACTCAGTCACACTGCCCCATCGCACACTCAGTGTCCACACGGCACGCACACTCAGTCACACGCACGCACACTACAGTCACACGCAGCACCAACTCAGTCCCAGTATACGCACACTCAGTCACACGCCGCAATCATAGTCAACTCGCACCACCACACAGCTCACACCAGTATAACACACAGTAAACACAGCAACATTCAGTACACCAAGCACAAGTCACACGCCACACTTCAGTAAACGCACACACTCACAGTACACACCTGCACACATCACCTCAGTCACACGACACACACTAAAGGAATTACATCACTACCTATCGGCACTTAATTACATGGGGCATGTGTGCTTTAGCACAGCATTCTAAGTCAAATTGATTTTTTGCGTTTTGTCAGTGAAATTGTTATTTTTGATTTTTAATGAAAATTTTTCATTCACAAACATCACAACATTTCTGTGACAACGTCAAAGAGTTTCACTTCATATGTCGCCTTCTTTGTGCAAAGCCACACAGTTCTATATTTTTATATTTTTACATGAGCTGCTCCTAATGTTTAGCACTGGGTTTGGGTCGAGAGGATAAATGTGTCCAACAGTCTCAGGTACTCCATGCCATCTACCATTCGAAGAAGAAAGGAGCAACACAGGTTTTTGTGTTTTTATTATGGTTACAAGCTTTTAACATAGTGCACGGATATTTATGTTGCTTATAGTACATGTCGATCATTGGATAGCATTATGAACAGGATTGCTAGATGGGCAATTATATTTCAATATGTGATAGCATTATATAGGTTAATTGGCTTTATAATTTACTGTTATACACCAAACGAAATATATATGGTGCATTTTGTAATTAAGCCCAGCTGTTTTTATATAAAGAGGTATTAAGATACGACCTTGTTTGTGGCTGTCTGCATATGGCAACAAGCACGATGCAAATGGGATACATGTAAGTCGTTGCAGGTAAAAAGACAGTGTCGAAAAAACTTTCTCCACTGTTTATAGAGGAAAACAACTGTGTATTCATACATCTCAGACGTTTAACGATGGTACGTAAATATGTATATTCCAATCTGTCTGCACATTCCACTGGGATTCACAATAACTGCTTTAGTGGGACAGGATACTTTAGTTCGGAAGTAGAAGAACCTAATCCCTAGCTATGTCTGCCGTTTGGTATTAAGTAGAATGGCGCCGTGCACACTGGGT
>WSYH01014979.1:0-14851 GCA_036426205.1 Ascaphus truei
GATTTGATGATGCCGTGAAACTTTGAGAGCTTCGCTATGTGTGTGTGTGCGCGTATATATATCTTAATATATAAAATCGAATGGTTAGTGAGGTTAGTGCTATCTGCGGTGAATCTGATTGGTCCGTGACTCTCATTGGCCAAGAGGTATGCCCCACTCTGACATCACCTACTTCACTCTCACACACTTGCAGTCACACCACACGCCCAGAACCTCTGAGGACTCCTTGGTAAGTTGACATATCACACTGTCACCCCCCACACTCACACACAACCCTGTACACACAGTCACCCCCTCACACTCACACACTCAGTGTCACACTCAACACTGTACACACACTCACACTCAAGGGGGAGAGACACCCGAGCCGCGTGGGCAGCGGAAGCACCGGAGGGAGGGGAGAGACACCCGAGCCGCGCGGGCAGCGGGAGCGCCGGAGGAAGGGGGGAGAAACACCAGTACATATTTTTATTACAGTGCATTAAATTCCCCCCCACCTCAAGCATCTGTCCACAATCCTCTCCATGACCGGATCAGTGCAGGTCTTGTAAGCAGGAGGTGACACAATTATACAGGAGGATATATAGGAGGAGGAGGAGCAGCAGACACACGCGGGCGCGCCCCCCCCACCCCCCCCCCCCCCCATTACTTATCCGTGCAGAGAAGGAAGGGCGGTTTGAAGTCCTGGCAACTCCAAGCCGCGTCACAGCCAGAGGGATTTTTTTTTTCTTTTCGAGCAGGTGATTTTGTTTTTGCAGAGCAGGGGAAAAGCTACTGGCTACGAGCCAATATCCGATCGCAGCTGGCGAGTTGGCGACCGGGTTTGTCGAGCACTGTTTATATATATAGTGTGTGTGTGTGTTAAAGATCTACTGCAATATATATATTGCAGTAGATCTTTAACACTTTGCTCAAGGACGATTTTAACATACAGAACATGTGTTCTGTAAAGACGTTTATGTACATGAATCCTAATGAATTTGAGTGTGTTGTGTAGATTTCTTGGACAGAATTGTCCTTTTTCGTTCTATGCTTTTTCATTCCTAAAGGGACACAATGCTGCCTTTTTCTGACACTCGGAAGGAGGGCAGCATATCAATGTATATAGTATTTACGGTCCTTTACACCTGTTATGGGTTTTTTCCCCCGTGCCTATTGAGTTGGCTTGTGCCCTTTGAACATCTTTCAGCATTGTGTATGAAACAAGTGGCTTCACCTCCAGTCACCGTAACAATGTAATGTCTGGCTTTAGCATGATTGGATTAAATACGGAATAGAGAAGCAGAGCAGAACTGCACAAGGAAGGAAGAATGGATATAATTAGGGCTTCCTTACTAAATTGCTGTCATATCAAGAGTTACAATACTAAGCCATTGTTCTCCTACATTGTAAAGTGGTAACAAACGCCAGGTATGGGCGGACTTGTGTAAGGGCTGTTCTATACAGCATGCGGCCGTGCGTTCCTATGCGAATGCGCGTGCACGTGCCGCATGCTTTTCATGTATATAGAGCCGTGTGTGTGTGTGTGTGTGTGTGTGTGTGGTGTGAGTGAAAGTAAGTCCTAGATAGATTTAAAAAAAAAAAAACGTCTAATAAATATTTTTTTGTTTTGTTTTACAATCGTTGACCCACAAACACACACACATCCATACAAACACACACACACATCCATACAAACACACACACACACATCCATACAAACACGCATATACGCATACACATACATTTGAGCGCAGGTAGCGGCGCGAAAAGATGAATTTCTTCATCTTCGCTGCTGTCTGTCGGCTCCCCTCTCCCTGCCGTGCGCGCGCGCGCGGCCCTTCTATAGAAAGGTCAGTCAGCCAACTGAAATTCCGCGCGAGCGCACGGCGTAGTGTGCGCACGGCGCTATAGAACGTGCCTAAGAGATTTTATTCCAAGCTAAGAGGCAATTATGAGTCTGTTACATGGGATTTAACGAGGCAATCCAAGCAGCTAAAACAAACTCTTTTTGATTTAATATATACCACCTTTGATTACTTTTTATTAAAAACCAATGACCTTAGCTGACGATCAATTAGTTCTCCCGTGATCGATCAGCAAAAGCCTACTTCCCAGGGTTCACTAAATGGCTGCCTTTCAGTTTCAAATCAATCCTTCAGTCCGTGTAACTCAGCAGCTACAATGTATCCTTATTATTACTAATGTAACATTATCTATTGTTACAGTTTGCAGTTCAAACTGCTGGGAGTATTGGCAACAAATGATCACAAACAGGAAAGTGATAGAAAGATCTTGCACAGCTGGAGAGGTGGCTAAACCTGCTATAGAAATCAAAGGTTGCTCTGTATTAAAACACATTAAAATGGCATTACAAGTTGAATTTTAAAATAAAAAAAGGCAGTAAATATTACCTAATACAGGGGAGCACAAACTTTTTGAGCTGCGCCCCCCTGCCTGCTCCCGCAGCTACTCGCGCCTCCCTTACTTTTTGACCGCTGTCAAATGACGCCAGGTGTGACGTCACATGACTGCGTTGCCATGAGACGTCATTTGACGCAACGCGGCACAACAAACTACTGAAACCCGGTAAGTAGGTTACAGAGGCCTCACGGGAACCCCTGGCATTTCATTTAAATGCCTCGTGGAAGAGCGCTGGGCCTCTGCAACCGCCCGCGCGCCCCCCCCCAGAAAAATCTAGCACCTCCCTGTTTGCGCACCGCTGATCTAATACTACAGAACTGATTTATTTAAAAAAACACATGTATGATATTGTTTGGATTGCTCCTTTTAAATACATTGTATGTACAAGAGGTTGTGGTATCAGTGAACTGAGAATAAAACAGGATTGTGATAGTGAAAGAGTATTGTTACTACAATACTTATCTTGGAGCCCAAATACTTTACACAGGATGATATATATATATTATCTCTAACTGTGCTTGCAATGTCTTGTATATAATGTATAACCCATGTCACTCATTGGAACCATGTATCTGTCATCATAACTCTGTGTCCAGGACATACTTAAAAATGAGCGGTAACTCTCATTGTATTATTTCCTTGTAAAACATTTTATAAACAAATAATTGTCAATAGTAGGAAATACTTTGGATAACCATCATAGCATTAACACTACCTAGAAACCAACTCGCCTGTCTTTAGTAGTACTACAGAACAGCTTCATTGCTCCCGCATGCGGATCATTGTACAATTGCTACACTGGGCGAGTGCAAGAATGATTCTTTGGAACTCTAATTACCAAACACAGCAATTCTGCATGAAATAAAACAGGTCTCCTGCTGAGCCGTGCACTAGAGGTCTATAAGTTAATTTTAAAGTAAGCAATACGGAGTCTGTCTGGATTTAAGCAAGCTGCAAAATGAGCTCGTTGTAGGGTCGCACGACACTATATATAAATGAAATAGAAGTGGCCATGTTAGTCAGTATTGGGTGATCCCTTTTTTCTATTTGGACTAGCAGTGAATATTTTAGGACACGTTTTGCAGCGTCCTGTCTCTTCCTCAGGTCGATAAAAGATTATCACCCAATACTGAAGTACTTGTTTATTTTGCACTAAAAAGACAAAATCGTGCATTCGGTTTATTACTCCGCTATGTTGAAAATGTTATGATTGCAGGTTCAGCGTTTGTCAAGGTGTCACTTATGAATCACAATAGATTTATCAAGTGTAAAAAGACAGCTGTGGTTCTTCGGACCCCGAATCCTGTCTACAATGAAACCTTCAGCTTCAAGTTGGAGCATACGGAGTTGGACACCGCGAGCCTGAGCCTGTCCGTATTGCAGAACACCGAAGCAGACAGTAAGATGCCTAATTTGTCTCCGCATATTGTTCCAGTTATCTGTTACATTTTCAACTGGGGGGGACCATCAGAACTGCGCTGCTGCTGTTTAAAATATTTGAATAAAGAAAAGAGAATCCTTACTAAACAGCCAATAAACCCACTTATAGGGTTATTCATTAAACTGTGATAGGGCCAATTGGGCACTATCGCATGGGAACTCCCAGGGAAGTCATAGATTGTAAGCTCCACGGGGCAGGGACCTGGGTCTGCAAAATGTCTCTGTAAAGCGCTACGTAAAACTAGCAGCGCTATACAAGAACATGCTATTATTATTAAGTCAATAGTTTCCGTGCACCCGTCTGCACTGTGGAGTCAATGGGAGTGCTCTGATTGTCACATCAGTTTAATGAATAACCCCGTTAGTGTGAAGCCTCTCAGTTCATTGAAAACTATTAAACATTTAACTGATATTACATCGGCTTGGTACTATTTGACAATAAGGGGGCAATTAATTAAACTGGGATAGTGCCGGTGGGGGCTCCTACTGATGAACTCACACTGAGAGCTTACCTGTGACTGCTCCGATCTGCACGATCACATCTTAACGGACAACCCTCTAAACCTTTAATGCACTGAGAAGAGCCAACAAATCTCATAACTTTCATGAATTGACTAAAAGAGGAATAAATCCAGAGGCACGTTTAGTTATTTTTGTATCTGGAGCTAGTTACCAGTTGAAAATTGCATTTCATGATTGTCGTCATTTTTTTACATCTCTATGTAACCCCATTTTATTTGGAAAACGGACAGGGAGTATGTTAATGTGTATGGCGGTGCTTGGTGAGTTATTTTATATCATATATATCAAATAAAAATAACACTTATGAGCACATTCACGTCTGACAGTTACACAACACTGCCTTTCCCCATTATCTCTTAGCATTCAATGCTTCCACTGCAGCCAGGGATTCTGGGTAGTGACATGCAAATGAGCACTCGGGGTGTCACTTTTATGCTTCTAGTCCATTTTAACATGGACCCATATAAGTGTACACCTGCCATATTGCACAGCTTTTTCAGCACAGCCAGGGTTAAAGAAGTGCAGAGCCAGTAACCAACTCACAGACAGCAGTTCCAACCTTTTGGGTATCACCAGTGGGAGGTTATACTGACTTTGCAATGTGAAGCTGGAAGTGTCTACAACCAGAAAATATCTATCTATATCTTTATCTCAAAAGGAAGAAGCGTGCACACCATAGTGCAATAAATGTAATACAATAAGGATGACAATTACTCACGAGATGTCGGACGTAAGTCCGCAGTCTCAGCAAACAGATGGGAGATGTAGAAATCTCCAGTCCCAGCAGTAAATTCAGGGAGGTTCACTAGAGCGGCTGTGAGGATGTAGCCATATGCGTTATCACACCAAGAACGTGACGTCAGCAGTTTCCCCCTTATCAAGACAAAACACCTGCTCTTGAAAGTGTGTGTGTGTGTGTGTGTGTGTGTGTGTGTGTGTGTGTGTGTGTGTGTGTGTGTGTGTGTGTGTGTGAACACACATTTTCAAGACCAGATGTTTTATCTTGATGCAGTCAAGAAGAAACTATGTAATCTCACAAAGCTGACATATAGCCACATCTGTGACATGTCTATACAAAATTAGGTGTCACAGCCTGAAACCATGTTCCAGTCTAATCCTGGGACATTTTCAAGACCTTTTCCCTATTAATAAACAAACCTACAGTCTGCTGAATTTGGGATAAGATACTGTAAAATAGCATAATAATATATGAACGAGTGTGTGTGTGTGTGTGTGTGTATATATATATATATATGTGTATGTGTATGTGTGTGTGTGTGTGTGTGTGTGTGTGTGTGTGTGTATATATGTACACACACACACACACACACACACACATTTTTAGTAACTTAAATGTAATTGGGTTTGAATACAGCATCGAGAGACCCTTAAATCTTGTACAACAAAAAACACATAGCAAATAAAATATACATTTACAAAAGGAGCTGGGGAGGAGAAGAGGGAAATATTTCATCCTTTTTCCATTTCTGTTTTTCCTTGTCACCACCTCCTCCGATGTGATCGTTGAGCTATGTCTCCCATGCGGTCCCAGTGCGCCCCGTCTACCCTCAGACCTACAATGTCCCATTCCTCAACCAAACTTCCACTGGTCTGTCAAGGGAGAACACACTTAACAAATTTTAAAGCAGGATTGTCCACCCCCCCCGGGATATCTGTTTGGGCCAACCAAGGCAGCCAAACTTTTTGGAATTTAGTGCCAGTGTCTTTAACCAAACGCGTTAATTTTTCCATCTGGCAGACAAACCAAATTCTATTTCTAATTTTCGGTATGGATGGCATTTCTTTCTGTTTCCATAATGCTGCGATCTCGCACCGCGTTGCTGTAGCAAAATGAGCAACCACTTTACACTCGACCCTGTATTCATATATTTTAATAGTAATTTAATAAATAATCCAAGGGTGTTTTCTAAACGTTATAGAGTTTTACGGCACAATATATTCACTGAAATTCTATCCTATAAATGAACCTCTTCCTCCATAAGCACACAACGTCAATTTGGATGGATAAACACCGGAACACATAATGTGGTGTTCGTTAATAAGAAATAGACTATTAACAACATTCATGTTCACTGGCAGCTGGATCCAACATTCACATGCTTCGCAGTTATGATAAATTGAAATCGAGACCATGCGAATTCCCGACCGCTCGGCCAGCTGCTTCTCCAGCCTTCACCTCTAGCGTATCTCCAGAAAGGCAGTAATGCAAACATTGCTTGAACACACCAGTCCATTATTATTTGATCATACAACTTCTTTACCAAGCACACAAGCAGCTATACCTGCAAACTTCCAAATGATAATCACAAAACTAAAGCTTTCTTAATAATAATATCAGTGTGATATTGAAGAGGTTAGATACTAATAAGGTTCTGTGAAAAGGAATAAACATATAGAACAGAATTAAGGGGATAATTCAACATAGCTGCAGTTCAGGTTATCAGTTGAAAACTCCCATTGACGTCAGCTGGAGTTTTCGTCTGGGTGATAATGACACGCACGCCCACTTCTGACTTAATTGCATTACCCCTAAATCGGGGGGTGGTCAACTCCAGTCCTCAAGGGCCACAAACCGGTCGGGTTTTAAGGTTGTTCCTGCTTCAGCACAGGTGGCTCAATCATAATGAATGAGCCACTGGTGCTGAAGGGTGGATATCCTGAAAACCTGACCTATTGGTGGCCCTTGAGGACTGGGGTTGTCCACTCCTGCACCAAGTCTACTCCTATGTTCTGTATGATTTTATTTACAGACCGTCATTTAGATGCCAGCCAAATCCAACCTGTGCCTGTTTCAGCTGCTTGGAACACAGCAGACACAAAGGATTCTGGATAAGAGCAAAAAGTCTTACAGTTGGACTTAAGAATCGGCCCCCAAGCTATTCAGAGTTTGCCGGGCCTGATATAGGATGTAATTGCATTTCCCAGCCCAAAATCCTTTGTGACTGAGGTAAAATATGCTATAAAATAGTGTATGCAGAATATTAATGTTTGGAGACGTCAGTCTGTTCTGTTGGGAAGACCAGTTGACTTTGTATCTTTTCCACATTCAGAAAGCCGTTTGCTGGGTCGGGTTGTGGTTGGACCGTTCATGTACACCAGAGGCCGAGAGCTGGAACACTGGAATGAAATGCTCAACAAGCCAAAAGAGCTGGTAAAACGATGGCATGCCCTGAGTATCATCACCTAAAGCGCAACAACTATTTCACCAACATGAAGGCTGTCGTGCTTTATCTTAGCCAGATGATCTTTTGTACGCAAAGGGATGGTGGCGACCATGAGAGGGAGGAATGGGGATCCAGAACATACAATCCTCTGCTGCTGTTAATGGAATACGTTCATGTCTTTCATAATCCCTATCTATTGTTCGCATTGGCTGGCGTGTGTTCATAGAGGCATAGTCACTACAATGGATGGATAGTTTCGCTGTTGGGTAGGCTTATCCACTGCACAGTGTTAATTCATTGATGCATGGTGGCTTTTGATAGACACAGAGCATAACCGTAAATGTTACTTATATGGTGTTAACATAGAAAAAATGGGACACTGGTCCCCAGCGGTGCTACAAAAACGTTTGTGAACATAGTCAATGCATGAAGCCAATCAAATGTATGTAACGAAGTCCAGTAATGATGAAGAAACCAAGGAACCTTGAGTAATCAGGCGGGTTGTAATGTAGTTGCCTAATATGCATAATAGTTTTATTTTTATACCTACCTCCAGCCCTCTTCCAAATTTTGCAGTGTTCCATCTTTCCCCCTTCTATATGGTGTTAACATAGCCTGCTGGATGCATGGCCCCACACTATAAAACTCGTTTAAAAGAGTCTTGATTGCTCTGTTGCAGCTGGTGAATGCAAAGTCATTTAACATGTAGAAGGAATGTATGTACATGAACAGTAAAATGTATAGTGGTATATGATACAACACATGGAATATATGCTGCAAACATACAGTATTAGCTAACCTTGTGTGCTATTCATGTTACAACTAACGCTGGTAATCTGTTAAGCGTATTACTGTAATTTCTGCAAGATGTGTGTAGCAAGACTACTTTGCAAATTGTTTGTCATTGCCATAACTGCCTAAACGATCCAGTTGTTTCCCAAATAAATACAACTTCTGCAATGTGTGTTTTTCAAGTAAATCTGGAGAAATGGGTTGGAATGAATACTGTGAGGATTAAAAGTCAGTCACTGAGACATAGCAGAGCGCTTCTTTAATGGTTTACAGTGTACCTGGTGAAAGGAATGACTGTGATCGGCATACAGCAGTGACCAGCCAAATCTATCTGGAAGCTTGGGAACTGCTAAAATGTGGGTACAGTATCGGCTCTTTTATTTTGCGGTGGGCACATTAGTATCTTAAACCAGCCCTCCTTATTGATATCCAACCTCTTTGTAGCCTATACCAGTCTGTTACAGAATGCTGTTATCATGTCCTGTAACTGCATCAGATGGGGAGCTTTTATGCCTCCTTTTTATTCATGGCATAAGATTCATGTTTTCTATCCCCCGTCTTTTGGATGTCCAGGTATTTGGCCTACTGGATTCAATTGTCAGTGCTAAGTGACAGGCGAGCTGAGTGTTCCTGAGCAGGACACAGACCTCCTTTGTAAGAGTGCAGGCAGGAGTCTGTCTGTCTGGGGTGCCAGAGAGAGACCCCTGTAGTAGAAGTACTAAGTCACTCTTTTCCTTTGTGGAGTTCTACTACGCGCTCCTAAAAGTCTATCTTTCAGCGATTTTATTAATGGCCATTCATGATCAACATTGTAAGGAATATGCATCTAAATGTGATCTTTGTGTTTTTGAGTATAATAGGCAAAGTTCTGATCAAAAAGAAAATTCATGCGAACAAACACCTGCTTGGGACCCTGAGAAACGAGTTTAATTTTGCTTCCCTAAAAAAAGCGCTTGCCGCTGACTTGTTTCTAAAAGGTATAACGCAGTGTCTAATAAAGCAGAGTGGGGAGACATACGGTAGCTCCTATATCTGTGCACAGAAAGGACACATTGTTTTCCTTCTCTCGTGGCCGTGCCAAATGCTCCTGTGCCATTTTCCTTTCATCAATGGGTCACTAGCCCCTGTGTCTTGTATGACTCATGTTTCCAGGGCACGCAAGGCAGACTAATGCCAACAGAAGAGAGAGGTTCTGGGAGCACCATGGAAACGGACAAACCACTTGGCATCTCACGCCAAACTGGTTTCCTTTGGAGGAAATTGATTTCTTAATTGGAGGCAGCTGAAGACCAGACTGAAAGGTGATGTGACAAACTGTGTTTCATATCTCTAACGCCTACTCACAAGTTTTCAACGAACATTTGAACTCCAACGGTGCTGGAGGGCTTGCATCAATTAGATTGTAAGCTCTTCAGAGCAGGGACTCCTTTTCCTAAATGTTACTTTTGTGTCTGAAGCACTTCTTCCCTTTTATGTATTATTTGTTATTTATATGATTGTCACGTGTATGACTGCTGTAAAGCGTACATCATGTTGTATTGAGTACTGAAGTGGTTAATAATTGTGCTGTGTAAGCCACTTGCTTTTTTCCCATTCAGAAGCGGCTGGAGAAGGTTTGAGCTTTTTCTCATGCTAAATAAGCAGCCCCAACAAAATAAACATTCGATTCTCAGACAAAAAGTGAGACTACAATTCAAGATGGTGTAAAATCAACCCTGGTCCGAAACAGAAGTTAGCATTCTTACAGTTGGAGCGTTTTGCTTCACAATTACAGAAAAAAAATAAAAAATCATCAAGTCTAAAAATGTTAAATCTGATGTGTAATAATAATCGGCATAGTATGTCCTGTGATGTCATGCGGATTAAGGCCCAAATCTATGGGTAAAAGGGGACGATAGACAGCACTCTGATAGTGTTAAATTAATGCAAT
Organism: Ascaphus truei; assembly: GCA_036426205.1. Lineage (NCBI taxonomy): Eukaryota > Metazoa > Chordata > Amphibia > Anura > Ascaphidae > Ascaphus > Ascaphus truei. Next base: position 10,273 of record WSYH01014979.1, read on the forward strand.
TGCAGGGTGCACGGAACTAAAGGGGACCCTTATTCCCCTGTATAGTACTAACAAATCTACGTAAGTACCAGCACTCACTGTCTAATAGCCTGTGGCTCTGCTCCTTGTGCTCGTGTGGTTTCACGCCCCCCCCCCTGCCTTTCACGCCCCCCCCCTGCCTTTCACACACCCCCTCACCGCCTCCGGGCAACACCGGGTATATCAGCTAGTATATATATAAAACAGAACAATAATTAGCGCTAAATAGAACAATAATACCAGATAGAAATATAGTCTATATACTAGACAATAGATGAATACAGACAGAACGCAACAGCTATAAAGACGTTATATAATAGTGAGAGTGTCTACAAATAAGATAGGCAATACAGATTCAGTAAATAGTAAATTTTGTCCAAAATTATATTAGTTCCAGGACAGGTTTGCAGCTTCTTATAGGATTACCTGCATCCACATAGATCTGTTAGGAAAGAAAAAAGAGAAGCGCGTGCCCCATAGTGTGAAACTGTAAAAGGTTTAATGCCAAAAATTAAAAGTTGAAAGGTAGCACACTCAAAAACGGAGCTAGGACATAAGCGTGTTAGAGAGGGTATATCTCTAGCATGCCCATATTATATGGGCAAGGCGTAACACGCTTTTCAGTGGCTATCGGCTGTTTCGCCATAGCGTCCCGGCATCTCAGCTCTTCCTGTGTAAATGTATCCACAGCATGTGTTGCCAGTTCAAATAATATCTCTCTGTTCAGAGAGACTAGAAAAGTACGGTGACCTCACAGGTTCAACCCAACGCGTTTTGCCGGTTAGTTTCCTCAGGGGTAATCCTTGTGCTGTTCTCCTCATATCATTTATACCATCAGATGTTAACCTCTTCAGGGCAATATGGTTCATAGGGACTTAAAATACATAATATACTTTACAGTGTGTCTAATTGTGGAAAATAAATTATTTGTGTAGGACACTTTAAAATATAAAAAGAAAAATATAACAAATAGTTAGAACTAGTTTAGAGTTCTCTACAGTCAAAATTAGACTCAGGACTTTTAAAGAGAGAGGAAATACTTCCGGTGTTGACTGCAAGTAATTTGGATGGATACAATTATTAGACCAATTGAGGAGGTGTTGAATGTTAGTATTGATTGTTCACAATCTATCTAAATGTTGCAATGTATACACCAACTCTTGTACATTATTATCATCTAATGGAAATTTAGAACCTTATTTATATACTAGCTGATATACCCGGCGTTGCCCGGAGGCCGTGAGGGGGGGTGTGAAAGGCAGGGGGGGCGTGAAAGGCAGGGGGGGGCTGAAAGGCCAGGGGGGGCGTGAAAGGCAGGGGGGGTGCGTGAAAGGCTAGGGGGGGGGCTGAAAGGCAGGGGGGGGGGCGGACAGTCGGGGGGGCATGAAAGGCAGGGGGGGCGACACAACACACAAGTGTGACACACACACACAGTGTGACACACACCACACACAGTGTCACACCACACAGTGTCACACACCACACACACACACACACACACCACACACACACACACACACACACACACACACACACACACACACACACACACACACACACACACCACACACACACACACACACCACACAGTGTCACACATACACACACCACAGACACACACACACGTGTCACACAACACACCGCCACACACCACGTCACCAGCACACGACACACACACAACACACACCACTCACCTAGACACACACCGTGACCCTACCTCTACTGTCCGGCCGCCGCCATCTTCTCACTCGGCGCCGTGAGGGAAGAAGGGTGTCCTTCCGGTTGCGCCGCCATCTTAGGCCCGCGAGAGAAGGGGTCCGCTGCCTGTTCCCCCGCCGGGATGGAGATGGGCGCCGAAGGAGGAAGGGGGTCCGCTGGCTGTTCCCCCGCCGGGATGGAGATGAGGGGAGTCGCCGGGAGGAGTGAGGGAGGGGGTGTAATGTTCGGCGTGTGCACAGGGACATAAAGGTAATGGACGCGTGCGTTGTGTAATGTCGCGTCGGCGGGCATATAGAGCGGTTTTACAGGTATGTGGCCAGAAGGCGGCCGGTGTAATGTTGCGCGGCGGCAGAGATGATGGTGCACAGGGCAATAAAGGTAATGGCGCGTGCGGGCGTGTAATGTGCGCGCGGCGGGCATTATAGCGGTTTAGACGGGCATGTGGCCAGAGACGGGATGAAAAGAGATATGTGCACAGGACAATAAGGTAATGGGTGAGTGTGAATGTGTGGAATGTGTAGATGTGTGGTGTGTGTGTACCAGTGTGGTGTAAGAGTGTGTGTGTGTGTGTGTACCCAGGCCTGACAGTGGGTGTGTGTTGTACACAGGGCTGACAGTGTGTGTGTGTGTGTGTGTACAGTTTTTTGTTTGACAGGGGTGATTGTGAAGTGTGTGTACCCCGGGTTCGCCGTGTGTGTGTGATGTGGTATCCCGGGGGGTTGAGTGTGAGTGTGTGTACAGTGTTGAGTGTGACACTGAGTGTGTGAGGGGGTGACTGTGTGTACAGGGTTGTGTGTGAGTGTGGGGGGTGACAGTGTGATATGTCAACTTACCTAGGAGTCCTCAGAGGTTCTGGGCGTGTGGTGTGACTGCAAGTGTGTGAGAGTGAAGGAGGTGATGTCACAGTGGGGCGTACCTCTTGGCCAATGAGAGTCACGGACCAATCAGATTCACCGTAGATAGCACTAACCTCACTAACCATTCGATTTTATATATTAAGATGACAGGTACTTAGATACTATTTAACCAAATCTAAGTGTATTAGTTCTTAAATATAGAGGAGTACGTACAAATGTGTCTCATAGTGTGAGAGAAAAAAATTGTAATATAGATGTTTCTTGATGGATACATTATAGAATACACTAAATAGTGAATATATAGTGTTTAAAAGACACACATAGGGGGGAACGGGTTTGAATAAGGGCGTTTTTAAATTGACTATGGGCTATAAAGAAATTCATTGAAGAAAACACATTCCGAAATAGTGTTTGTTTGTTTTGAATACCAAATTGATATGTTGATCATATAGATCCATATATTGGTGGGACATACGGAATGATTCTATACACCATATGCAACATTGAGTTAATTATCATATTGACTACATGATATATAAATATATTGTCTAGGTAAAAGGAAAGAAAAAATTGATTTGATAAAGCAGCAGTGCACAAACTGGGAGACGCACCCCCCCGGGGGGTGGGAGATTTGTCTGGGGGGGGCATGGCCCGTTGCAAAGGCCCCGCGCTCTTCCCCAAGGCATTTAAATTAAATGCTGGGGGATCGCATAAGGCCCCTGCAACACTCCACTTACCTTGCTTCAGCCGGCTGTGTGACGCATCGCCATGGCAATGACACTGCGGGGTCATGTGACGTCACACACGTCAAATGACGCCGTGGGTCACATGACATCACGTGACCCTGTAGCATCATTTAACATGAATGCAAGGAAGGGGGGAGTCAGAACCGGGGCAAGCAAGACTAAAATTTGCGCTCCCCTGTGATAAAGGACTATGATATAATTTTTAAAGAGCATTGTCCAAACAAAACTAGGTGGATTATGTTTGCACTGTTGTTTAATCATGGAAAGACAGTGGGTTTGATCAAAGTCCCAATTGTGTAGATCCACAATTTGGTTCATAACAAGAAATGGTGAAATGGAGCACAGGTAAACTGTTATTTAGAGAAGGAGATGTACCATACATTTGAGAATGATACAAATACAATCTATATCTATATTTAGACCTAGTGGGGCTAGAGTTTTAAGAGTGTAAATCCAGTAGGTTTCCCCCTGGGAGATCTTTTTGGTACTGTCTCCTCCTTTCCAATCTGGGTCCATCTATTCAATGCCAATACATTTAAGGTCTTTCGGTTGCATTGATGTGCCATTCTAAGTGGTTTAAAACACTATGGGGCTTATTCACTAAACCGCGATAAAATCAGTGCAGAGCCAAGCGATTTTGCATTGTTTTATCGTGCAGTAAAACGTGTGGTTGGTTGTAGTACCATGTGACGGCTTCCATTTTTTTTAAAGGCTGTGACGTCCCGCACTTTAAGATGACGTCACATCCTTTGAAAGAAAATGGATGCTGTCACATGATACAACCAATCAGATTGGGGGTGTGCCATCTGATGCCTCACATGGTATATCTCCCAATCTGATTGATTGGAGTAACGTGGTGGCAGCAATTTTTTTGGTGACATCTTAAAGGGAGGGAAGCATCGTCTTCCTGATTGTATGGCTTACCTCCTTTTGATGATGTCACATGATGTCACATCCTTAAAAAGAAAAAGAATCTGTCACATGGTACACAAGCCAATCAGATTGGGGGTGTACCATTTGACACTCAAATGTGACATCACAGGCCTTATATAACACCTGTCATCTCCTTTAAGCTTAAGAAGCTGACGGAACAACATCCGCCCCATTGGATTGGATTACAATGAAAGAAGAGAAGACTGAAGAAAGAAGAAAAGAACTTACCAGATATTGGGGAGCATTGTGTAGAGGATCAAGAGGTTCCTGCTGCAGTCGGAATTGGAGGGCGAAGACATTGACTGG
>WSYH01014980.1:0-14846 GCA_036426205.1 Ascaphus truei
GATGATATAAATATGATTATTTATGTAATATATATATAATATAATAATACTATATATTATATATTATATATTATATATATATATATATATATATATATATTATATATATATATATAGTGCAGAATATAAATGAGTTCTTCAGCATTCGTGATACTTTTTTATTGGGCTAACAATTTATGTCATAGGACCAAGCTTTCGGAGAGTTCTCCTTCTTCTTCAGTCGGGCAGGATACTTGATATTACAAAGGAATCTATGGCTGTAAAACAATGTGAAGAGAGGAAAAAAAAAAAAGATATTTACTGTAGATAAGGTAGGGTGTTAGTGTTTGAAGCCAGGGGACCAGTGTCAAAGAATGGTGGGAGGAGGAGGGATACTGGGGGGGGGGGGTGGGGTGTAGAGAAAGTGTGGATAAGAATAGAGGCAAGCAGGATTGAATGTTTAACGCAACCAAGAAGGAAAACATTGGAACTCAGAATGATTAAGATCTTGAACCACAAACCAAAGGACACTTAATGCGGGACAGGGTTTTCTCACACCCTATCAACAGATTGTGTATATCAATCCTGCTGCCTCTACTCTATTCCACATACTTATCTCTCCACCCCCCCAGGATCTCCTCCCCTCCCCACCTTTCTTTGCACTGTTACTGGGGTGAATGTTTACTGCTATACGTTCTGAATTTTTATGATATAAGATAATTCATACTATTTCCTATCAAGATACAACTGGCGCGCAGGAATAGGGCCTTTCGTGATTCGAGTGTCACTTCTTCTTACATAGTTATGAGAGAGAGAGATAGAGAGGCATTTTACATTTTTTTTTAATGTACATTCTTTATTTTTTATTGTTTGCCATTATACTATATATATATATATAAAAATATAATATATATATATATATATAATATTATATATATATATATATATATATTATACTGTATATTCTATGTTAGTGATAACTTGTTTCTACAGTATTCATAATGATATATTCCGCAAATAATTTAAATAATCAACTTTTGAAATGTAAACACCTTTGTCATTTTTTCTGTTTTTAGGTTTTGGCCCCCTCAAAAAGGTTTTTAATTTTTGGTTTTTTTTTTTTTTAGACATTTATCGGGAAATACATGTACATTGCCAACCTTTTATCTTTTTAAAGCTAAACCAACGCTGGAAATTCATTTTACATAAACAGGAATGTATTTTAAGTAAAAGATTATAATTAAAGTAGAAAGTTCATTTTTATTTTGCATTTTTTTGGATCATTTTTTAATGTTATTTTACAGTTTTTCATAAACTATCAATAATAAGTATTTAAGGATAAAATGATAAATATCATACAATAATATTATAGATTTAGAATAACGAAACCGCCCAGAGCTGCAGCACGATACAGTGATGTCATTCATAGCGACATCGCCTGGGCGATTTGTGCACAACAAAAGTGTTCTGTAGAGCAGGGAGTATCATGGCCAAATGTGATTGGATAAGAATTTGTGGTCCTGTGATGGTTGGTAGGGATGCACTGTGTTGGCCGTTCACATTTGGGCAGTTATATTATCATCTTTTTGGAGTTGGGGCAGAGGACTTGCATGCGTTGCCGCGTCGTTATGCGTCCAGTGGTGAGAGGGATTTCGGCGATTTCACCGATCCCTAGGAGTACTATTCCAGCAGCAGGAGAACCACTGAGTCGTGTTCGGAGCGACCGAACTTCCCCGGTCGCGGAGAAGGAGGAGATCCTGGATGTCACGTGTTCGACGGAGCTACAGCCGGTTACCATTCTACAAAAAAACCCTGCTCATGGTGTGTGGCTGAGTGTGTAAGTAGGATTCGGTTTTTACTAACCGGATCCACGTCTCTGCTGTACTGTCGCGAGCCGATTGTTCTATCTTTACCTTTTACCGGTTCCGGCCGCGACAGTAGAGTAACGGGTGCAGCGCCGGTGGTCCCGTTGCGCCGCGCGCCGAAGCCTCGGAGGACGGTCCTCGATTGGGGCTTCCCCCCTCCTACTCTCCGGGTCCGCCGGGTCCCCCGGAACCCCCCAACGCCGTCCCCCACATCGCGAGGGGACACCCGGGCTCCATCGGGATCTTGGGCACGCGCGCGGTGAGGCGCAGGCACCCCGATGAGAGCGTGACCGCGCATCGGTGACGCGCGGCACGCCACGGAGGGGATTGGCTAGCAAGCCGGGAAATCTCCCGGCTTGCGGAAACTAGCCCAATAGCAATAAAAGTGTGTCGCAGTGTACATCATTTATTTGGGTTAATAAATGAATCTTTAGTATCAGTCCGACTTATTTGTTTTAGTTAGTGTCAGTTTGGTTTGTCGTGTCTTGTATGATTATCATGGCATATCTGCATTATGATGTGTTTTCCTTGTTTCTCTTCTCCTTGCATATGTTGATGGAGTCCCACATGTGAGTTACAGCTGGGGAAGCTACATGGGCCAGCACCGTCCGTGTGAGAACATTTCATTTTTGACTCATTTATATTCCACAATTGGACATTATAGTGGCGCTGGTCTGTTATTGTGTTATTTCTTTCAAATCAACCATGACACCGTCCGTCGCTTGGACAAAAACCACTTTCGTGTCTTTTCTGAGGAGCTTGCAGCTTTGCAGTACGTAGCTGTGCAGCTGTCGCAATTGATATGTGTGCTTATAATTGGGTTTTGTGTATTTGTGTTTTTTTCGGACTTGTAGCGGAGGCAAATTTTGGATATCTAAATGGCCTATACAGTATATAATAATAATAAACAGGAGAAGAGAGAAGCAATCCATTACATTTTTTATCTTCACAAAATATATATATTTTGTAGCTCCACTTTTGATGTCAAATAAATAGATAAGCAATTTATTTATAATTCATATACAAATGTATTTACATTATTGGAAAGGTATAGGCAGCGGCAGAGCCAGACACTCACAACATACACTCTCTTAAACCATGACGTATACACAGCACAGGTACAAGCACAGTTTTTTTCAGTGGCAGTGCCAGCCTCCCCCTCACACACACCACACACACACACACACACACACACACAACACACACACACACACGACACACAAACACCACACACATTTACACAGTATGTGTATAAATTATTTAAAAAAACAATATATTTACATATTAAGATTAGCCAGGATTAAGGATACACAGCTATGAGTGATCAGTGTTTTGAAGTTTGGTTTACATACAAATATAACATCATCGCCATCTTCATCCGTGTTCGTCCCATGATAAGATGAAGCCCACCCCGATGATCTCACAGGTACTCTCGTCATTCACTGGGGACTCGTACATCCAAAGTCCATTCCTCAAAATTACTTGGGTTCTTCGTCTTGGTCTTTTCACTTCTTGGAATCAATGTTGAGTTCCATCTCAGTCAACAATGGTAGAGTCTTCTTGTGACATAACCGACCCCGCTAAGTGTCGAGTATAGTCACCTATGTGTAAGTATTATTGTAAGTTATTTCACGATAATGTATTACAGCTAGGAATAAATGGTAGTAGAGATGTTGAAGCTGAGAATGTGTGCTGAGCTTTGACGTGAGAGACGGAAGAGTTCAGTGCATGTTTCAACTTCTGCATGTCGCTTATTGGAAGATCGGGGTCCGTTAACTGTTAAACATAGTTGGGCCAAAGGTGGACCCTTATACAGTATGCCAACCTGAGGAAGAGCGTTACAGTGTTATAGATTAAACATGACCATACAGTAGTGTCTTATGAGTATTGATGATGAAAACGTGTTTTTTGTCCCTGTATTCGACATTTTTTACTAATGGGGGGAAAAGGGGACGCAAGAGGCAGACGGAAGCGGGAAAGAGGAGAGGTTGAGAGAGCGAGCCCCATGTGGGGCGGGGAAGAGAGAGAGAGGAAGAGCAGAGGCACGGGGTGAGCGGTCTGAGAGTGGGCAAGAGAAAATTGAAGAGAATAAAGGGAGAGCAGAGGGGATGGGAGAGGAGAGGGAGAGGGGGGGGAGAGAGAGGGAAGAGAGAAGGGGGTGAGGGAGAGGGAGAGGGAGAGAGTGATAGAGAGGCAGGTGATGAATGGAGATAGGAGGGAGGAGATTGACAGTGGGGGTGAACATGTACGTGACGACGAAGTGGCACAGTATTGCTGGAGTCTCTCGCATCCATTTCCCCCCCAGAGGGGCATAGTGGACAGACCAAAAGGCGGTATGAGTAATTTACACACGCAGGGTGACCCAGTGTCACAGACAGGAAAGGAGATTAACTTGAGTCTGTCCTCCTCCTGCAGGGGTCACCCAGTGTCACCCAGTGGCGCGGGTACCCATGCCAGAGTCGCTCTTCAACACAGGGACGATACTATGTGACAAACAACAGAAGACGCTATGAGTTTGTCTCCCCCGCAGAGAGTGACACAGTGACTAAGACAGACAGAAGGGAGGCTATCAGTCTTTCCCTATCCCATGTCAAGTAGTGAATCAGAGACGATAGCGAAGGGATGTGAATAAAGTACTTAAACTAAAATTACCAACAAAGCAGGAAAAAAACGGATGTGTGAAGCTTGTCAACACATTTGCTCCAGGGAAATAAGATGATACCCAGCTCGGCACAGCAACGGATGCAGAGGTCCCTTGCAAAGAAGAAGGAGCATGAGGAACATTCTCTATAATAATATACACATCTACGTTCATCCTGGACATTGTCTTGGCTTATCAGCTGAAAGAAAGGCAGGCCGGAAAAATTAGGAGAGAAGAAGATGTACTAGGGATGCTACCATGAAGAGTGGTGTGAGGGACTTTTCAAATTTGACAGCACATATCTGATTTCTTGTTGTGGAGGAGTTGTAATGATAGAAAAGGTCATTGTCGATTGTAGCTAAATACTAGGATGTTGCATCCGGTAACAGAAAGCCGATACTACAGTATCAGCTAAGAGTATACTATTAAAACGACATGGCTCTGTGTGGGTTAGAAAGAAGAGACTAACATTGAAGTGTGAGGATAATGGGAGACATTAGAACCTATGTTATCTTGAAGAAGGATAGATCGTTGAGTAGTTGGGTTGTCATGTTAAAAAAGGTTGATGGGCAATGGACATACCATAGTTAGTGGGGTGAAACGAAGGGGCCATATCCCAAACTAAGAGTCAACTTAGTACTTGTGGTCAAATGAACAAAGTTTTTTGGGTGGGGTTGTAATGGAGACCGAGCAAGTGTAACCGACACAAGTTTGACTGTCTGTGGTAAATGAGAGATCATATCTAATGGTTCGGATTAACCATTGAGAGCTTAGTCATAAGGGAAGCAGAACATTGTTATTGCAGATAAAACCCTTCAATTTTACGCTCCGGCATGATTCCCGTATAGATACATACTAAGGTGTCGATCTCATGAAAAATGGGGATGGGGTGTTGTAATAGAGATATAGTAAAGTTGGATATCAGATACAACAGTGGCATCGGGTGTGTCGTACTCGAGAAATTACTGAGTTTGCAGCAATATACAACATGGGATTATGAGCAGTGGGAATTGATTGGTCACAGTCGGATAATGATAAAATATTGAGGTGGTGCCCCTCGCGTAATAATTATAATTGCTAGGTCAAATTGCGTTGGAATATTCGGAGGTTGTTGGGTGGGCATATGTGGTCATGATATCACACAAACCACCGGAATTTGTTTGGTGGAGGCAGAAATTATGGAACTAACTGTTGGATTTGCATTGAAAAGTTTTCTGGTAGTAAGGACAATGGGCAAGTTGCCCACCAAGTAACACGATTCATTGTTTACTGGAGTTGTACTGGCCAATCCCATAGCAGATAAGAAATTGTATGTGTTAGGTAACCGAGAAATAAGAGAAGAAAATAGAGGACAGTTTTGGCGCTAGTCTTGGAATATATTCAACCATAGTTCGTAACAATCTGGTGATCAAGCAGTGAGAGTGTTCAGAAAAAACGCACTTACGCCTTTGGCGTGATTGTTCATCGTTTCTACTTTAGTGTAATCATCTGGCTGTGGTCGGGATCAGGGTATTCTTCTAGTAGAGTGACGTCTTGGTCGGCACAGGATGTATGCACTGTTAAAGGTGTTTTTGTAATACAGATCCATTGTTGTAAATGCCCTTGAAGTTCATAGTTCTCATGACAGTTGCAGCAGTTGCCCCCTGCAAGATGTGGGGTTACACTGTAGTTGATTCGGTGTAGTGAGTCCTGTGGTTGTTTCTGTAGTGACCCCTATGTAGAAACTTCTGTGATACTTCGTTAGTTACTCTGTAGTGTTCTATAGTAACCCGGTAGTTGTTTCTTAGTTAAACCTGTAGTGAGTCTGTAGTTACTACCTGTAGTTGTCGTCTTGTAGTTTATTCACCTGTAGTTGCATTCGTAGTTACACTTGTAGTGGCTTCTGTAGGTTACACCTGCAGTACTTCTGTAGCTACACCTGTATTGCTTCTGTGGGTGTTACCAACTGTAGTTGCCTTTCTGATTTATCCTGTAGTTGATTCTCGTAGTACACCTGTAGTTGATCTGTAGTGTTCTCCTGTAGATACTTCTGTGTTTACAACCTGTAGTTGCTTCTGTGTTACACCTGTATTGTTTCTGATAGTTTACACTGTGTTCGGCCTGCAGTTTTGCTGTTAGTTATAACCTGGTAGTTGCTCTGTAGTTTACACTTGTAGGTTGCTTGCTGTCGTTACACATGTAGTTGCTTCGTAGTGCACCTGTAGTTGATTTCGTAGTTACACCAGTGTTAGTTGCTTCTGTAGTTATACTGTAGTTACTTCTGTAGTGACACCTTGCAATGCTTCTGTAGTTACAACTAATATTTGCTTCTGTAGTAGCTCTGTGGTTAAAATCTGTAGTTGCGTCTGTAGTTACAGAAATGTAGTCTGCTTCTGTAGTACTCTGTAGATACTTCTGTAGTTACACCTTTGCTTAGTGCTTCTGTAGTTACACATGGAGTTACACCTGTATATTGCTTCTGAGTACGCCTGCAGTTGCTCTGTAGTTTACATGTAGTTGCTTCTGTAGTTTACACCTGTAGTGCTTAGTATGTGGTAGTTTAGTAACCCCTGTGTACTGTATACTGTTCTTGTATTGTTTTAAAAAGTAGTTGATTCGTCGAGTTATCCTGTAGTTCGTTCTGTAGTTACACCTGTCAGTTGCCTTCTGTTAGTTACAACTTATTGCTTTGTAGTACTCTGTAGTGCTATAACTGTAGTTACAATGCAGTTTCTGTAGCTACACTGTATTTGCTTCTGTGTTACACATGTAGTTGCTATTCTAGTACTTTTAGGTACTACCTGTAGTTGATTCTGTAGTTACACCTGTAGTGTCTTAGTTACTCCTGAGGCTCGTAGTAACCTGTAGTTGCTTCTGTAAGGTACCTGCATTCTTCGGTTCACCTGTAGTTCGTGAATTGAATTCTGTAGTTCACCGTAGCTTCTGTAGTTACATCCTGTAGTTTGCTTCTGTAGTTACACGTGTGTTGCTTCTGTAGTTACACCGTGTTGATCGATTACACCGTAGTCTCTGTAGTTAATCTACTGTAGTTACTTCTGTAGTTACACTGCAAGTTGCTTCTGGAGTTACACCTATATTCTAGTCTATGTCTGTGTTAACGTGAGTTGCTTTGTAGTTACAATATGCTTCTATATCTGTATACTTCTGGTAGGTACACCTGTAGTTGCTTCTATAACTTGTAGTTACACCATGTCTGTAGGTTCGATCTTCTGTGTTACACTGTAGTGTATGTAGTACACGTTTCCTGTATTCTTCTTGTTCCTGTAGTGCATCTTGAGTTGACCTGTATGTAGCTTAACATGATGCTTCTGTAGTACCCTGTAGTTACTCTGTAGTTACACTCATCTGAGTACTAATTGTTGTAGTAGCTTCTGTAGTTAAACCTGTAGTTGTTTCTGTAGTTGCAATTAGTTCTCGGTAGTTAGCACTGTAGTCCATTCTAGACTTCTGTAGTTACTCGTAGTTGCTCGTGTTTACACGGATTGTTGAGTTACTATTATGTAGGTACACCTGTAGCTTATTTGTAGTTACACCTGTAGGTTCTTATGTTGTAGTTATACCTGTGGTGTTACACTTAGTTCGTCTTCGTTAGTAGTACTTCTTAGTTAAACCTGTAGTGTTCTGTCGTTATCACTCTGTTGACGGGTACTCCTGTCGGTCGTAGTTACACCGGATGGATTCTTGTTACCTGACCTCTGTATCACCTGTAGTTCCTTGGCATATCTGTAGTACACGTGTAGTTACTTCGTGATGTGACCACCTGTAGTTAACGCGTTCCTTGTGTACCGTTACACCGGTATAACAGTTAGTTACACCTTAGTTGCTTTCTGTAGTACACCTGTAGTTGCTCTATAGTCACCTGTATTTACACTCTGTAGTAACTGTGTACCTGGTTCTGTAGACCTTAGTGCTCTGTAGTGCGTCTGTAAGTCCCGTTGTGCTTCTGTAGTTACACCTGTAGTTTTTTGTACCTTTTCGTATCTTGTCTTATGTAGTTCACTGTAGTTGTCTGTATTCCACCTGTAGGTAATGTATTTGCTCGTGATACTTTAGTAGAAAACTGTATTGCTTCTACATGGGTTCCTGGTAGTTACACCTGTAGTTCCGTTTAACTGTAGTTCATAACACCGGTGTTTTTCAGTTCATAACTTTCGTGTTCTTCTTAGTACACCGAGTTCTGGTAGTTATGAGTCAACGTAATGCTTGTGTACTTATCGTGGTTAACTGTATCTTGTTAACCTGTTTTCTAGTAGTTACACTGTAGTGCTCTATATACTGTTCTCGTAGTTACCCTGTAGCTTTGACTTGTAGTTCCTTTGGAGTTAACACTGTAAGGTCTTCTGTAGTTACACCTGTATGGCTACACCTGTACTTTGTGACTTCTGTATGTGAACACTGTAAGGTCGTGTGTCTGTAGTTACCTCTTTGTAGTCTCAGTTCTTCTTGTATAGGTACAGTAGGTCGGAACAAACTGTAGTTGCCTATGACAGTAGCCTTGAGGGTTACACCTGTAAGTGTTCTGTAGTTAACTAGTGTTCTGTAGTGGCTACCTGTAGTCTATTCGATGTTCACTGTTACTTCTGTAGTTACAACTGTAGTTGCTTCTGTAGTTACCACCTTGTAGTTGCTTCTGTAGACTGTAGTCTACTGTAGTTACACCTGAGTTGTAATTACTTCTGTAGTTACACTTGTATGTTGATTCTGGTAGTTACCCGTGTAGTTGTTCTGTAGTTACATTGTAGTTCCTTTCGTAGTGTACTACACTGTAGTCCTCATGTAGTTACACCTGTTATGTTGTAGTACGCTTCTGTGAGTTCCTGTAGTTTCTGTAGTTACTCTGTGTAGTTACCCCTTGTAGTTGCTTCAGTAGTTACACCTGCTTAGTTGCTTCTGTAGTTACACCTGTAGTACCCTGTAGTTGCTATCTGTAGTTTGACACCTGAGTTACTTCTGTAGTTCAACGTGTTGTTGCTTCGTAGCTACACCGTAGGTGCTCTGTAGTTAACACCTGTAGTTGCTTCTGTAGTTCTTATACTATAGTTACTTCTGTAGTTGCTCTGTAGTTGTCTTGTTAGTTAAACCCTGTAGCTTGCTCTCTGTGAGTTATACCTGTTAGTTACACCTGTAGTCGCTTCGAGTTACATCTGTATTACACTGTAGTGGCTTTCTGTGGTTATTACCTGTATAGTACACTGTAGTTGCTTCTGTAGTACACCTGTATTGCTTTCTGTAAGTTGCTTCTGAGTATGGATTGTTTCGTCCTCTGTATAGTACACTTAGTTACACTGTAGTTGCCAGTCTGTAGTTAAACCTGTAGTTGCTTCTGTAGGACACTTGTAGGTATACCTGTAGTTGCATCTGTAGTTACCCACTGTAGTGGCTTCTGTAGTTAACTGTAGTTTACTTCTGTAGTTTACCTGTTTGTTCGTGTGCGATTCTGTAGTTGCTTGCTGTGGTTAGTCTGTGTTGCTATATCAGTTCTGGTTTATGCTTCTGTAGTTACCACCTGTGAGTTGGCTCTGTTAGTTCTTGCTGTAGTTACACCTTGTAGTTCCTTCTGTAGTTAACTTGTAGGTCTTCTGTAGGTACACCTGTAGTTGCTCTTGTGTTACACGACAGGTGCTTCTGTAGTTTCTTTCGTGTAGTTAACCTGTATGTTACTTCTGTAGTGACGTCGTTACAATCGTGTACCCTGTAGTTGCTCGTAAGTTACACGCTGTAGGTTGCTTCGTGGTAGTTATCTGTGGTTGTCGGAGTCTCTGTGGAGTTGCTTTGTAGTTGCATCGTACGCTTCACCTGTAGTTTGCATCTTAACCTGTAGTCTGCTGTGTCTGTTCCTCTCTGTAGTTAGCACTGTGTAGTTCTTCTGTAGTTCACTTAGTCTTCTGTAGTTACACTGCTTGCTTTAGTTACCCTGTAGGTTTTTTTTGTTTGTGTTTGCTTGTTTTTTCTTTTGGTTTTTCTGTATTAATGAGTACCCCTGTAGTTGATTCATATAGTTACAACCGTGTAGTTTGCCTTATGATAGTTTAAACTAGTTATTAGTTACACCTGTAGTTGCTAATGTAGTTACACCTGCAGGTTCTGTAGCTAACACTGTAGTTGCTTTAGTTAACCTGTAGTTGCTTCTGTAGTATACCTATAGTACTTCTGGGTGCTCCTGTAGTTGCTTCTGTAGTGACACCTGTAGTGAGTTACCTGTGAGGTACACATGTAGTCGCTTTGTAGTTACACTTGTAGTTCCTGTGTAGTGACACTGTAGTTCCTTGGTAGTTAACACCGTGTAGTTGCTCTTCTAGAGTTACACCTGTAGTTGCTTCAGTAGTTACACTTGTAGTGTAGTTGCTTTGTATTACCACATGTAGTTACACCTGTAGTTGCTACTGTAGTTACACCTGCAGTTACTTCTGTTGTAGTTACGAACTGTTGGTGCTTTGTAGCTCACACCTGTAGTTGCCTGTAGTTACCCAATGTTAGTTGACTATTGTAGTACTTACTTGTAGTTACTCCTGTAGTTGCTCCTTAGTTTTGCTGAGTACGCCTGAGTGCTCTGTAGTTATCACCTGTAGTTACACCTGTAGTCGGCTTCTGTAGTTAATCTGTGTTACACCTTTTAGTTGGCTTCTGTGGCTATACTGTAGTTACACCTGTAGAGTAGCTTGCTTGTAGTTACACTCCGTATTTGCTCTTAGTTGCTTCGTAGATGCTTCTGTAGTCCTTTGTTAGTTACCCTGTAGTTAAGACCTGTAGTTGCATCTGTAGTTGGACACTGTAGTTGCTTCTAGTAGTTACACTTGTAGTTATACTGTAGTTTGCATCTGTTAGTATCACCGTAGTTGCTTCTGTAGTTACACCTGTAGTATACTCTGTAGTACACCTGTTGTTGCTTTCTGTAGGGAACTGTAGTACAGCGGTGTTGTTTAGTTGCTTCTGTAGTTACACCTGTTAGTTGCCTTCTGTAGTTCTTACCTGTAGTGACTCTGTAGTTTTCTTGTTAGTTACACTGTAGTTCGTCTGTGAAGTACACTGTAGTTGCTTATGTAGTACACCTGAGTGTCAGCCACAGTTTCTGTAGTTTCTTTCTGTATTACACCTGTAGTTATTCGTAGTGTACAACTGTGAGTGCTAATCTGTAGTGACACCTGAGGGGCTTCTGGTAGTTAAAGCTGTGGTTGTTCTGTAGTTACTCCTGTGGTTGTTTGTTAGTTGCTCGTAGGTTACAACTTAGTTACATCCTGGTAGTTTGCTTCTGTAGTATCACCTGTAGTTGTCTTCTGTTGTTACGGCGTAGCCCTGAGTTGCTTCTTGTAGTAACCTTGTAGTTGTCTTCTGTAGTGACACCTGTAGTCCTTCTGTAGTTACATGTAGTTTTCTGTAGTTAACTAGTAAATACGGAGTTCCACTCCTGTAGTTACCAGCCTGTACGTTGCTTCAGTAGTTACACCGTAGTTGCTTCGGTAGTTAACAACTGCGTTACACTGTAGTTGTATGTAGTTACAACTGCTGTTACTTCTGATAGTTACACATGTTGTGCTTTTGTAGCTAACCTGTAGTGGATTCTGTAGTAACACATGTAGTTGCTTCTGTAGTTATACCTTATAGTTACTTCATGTCGTTGCTCTGTAGTTGCTTCTGTAAGTTCACCTGTAGGTGACTTCTGTAGCTTATACTGTAGTTACAACCTGTAGTCTTTGCTTCTGTAGTTAATCTGTAGTTACACTTGTAGGTTTGTCGGGTATACCTTGTAGTTACACCTGTGTTGCTCTGTAGTTACACCTGTATTTGCTTCTGTAGTCTGCTTCTGTAGATGCGTCTGTAGTCTTCTGTAGTTTACACCTTGTAGGTTTGCATGACTGTAGTTAACCTGTCAGTGCTTCTGTAGTTATCAGCTTGTAGTATACCTGTAGTTGCATCTGTAGTTACACTCTGTAGTTGCTTCTTGTGTTGACACTTATACTTCTGTAGTTACACCGTTGTTGCTTCTGTAGTGATTCTGTAGTTAAGCTGTGGTTGCTTCGTACGTACTCCTGTGTCTGTTAGCTCACTGTAGTTCGCTTCTGTAGTGGTCTTCTGTAGTCTTAGACACTGTAGTTCCGTTCTAGTTGAGACACGTGGTAGTGCTTCTGTAGTTACACTAGTGTGAGTGCTTCTGTGTTATACTGAAGTTGCCTTCTGTAGTTTTGTAGTTACACCTGTAGTTACTTCGTGTAGTGTTGCTGTAGTTCACCTGCGAGTTGCGCTCTGTAGTGTACAGTGTGGTTGCCTTCTGTAGTGCTCCTGGTGGTTGTTCTGTAGTTGCAATCTGTTAGTTAACCTGTAGTTGAGTACTGTAGTTTCACCTGTAGTACACCGTGTAGATTGCTTCTGTATTAACCATCTGTAGTGCTCTGTGTTACACCTTGTAGTTACACCTGTAGTTGCTCTGTAGTTACACCTGTAGTTGCGCTGTAGTTGTGCTGTATTTACGAGTTGCTTGGTAGTCGTACACCGTTAGTTGCTCTGTAGTTCACACCTTGTAGCGCTTAGTTAAACTTCTGTCAGTTACACCTGTCGTTACACTGTCTATTTGTAGTTTACTGCCTGTAGTTGTTCGTAGTAGTTACACCTGGTAGTTACACCTGTCAGTGGCTACTGTAGTACTTCTTGTAGTTACACCTGTAGTACACCGTAGTTACACCTTGTAGTTGCTTATGTAGTGCTTCTGTAGTTACTCCTGTAGTTGCGTCATGTAGTTTAAACCTGTAGTTGGTCTGTTAGTTACACGGTGTTATTCTGTAGGTACACCTGTTGTTGCTTCTGTTGTTACACCTGTAGTTGCTTCTGTAGTTTACACCTGTAGTTATCACCTGTCAGTTGCTTCTGTGGTTACTCTGTAGTTGCTTCGAGTAGCACTACTGTAGTCCTTGTGAGTTATTTACACTCTGGTAGTTCCCTTCTGTAGTTACACCTGTAGTTCATCTGTAGTGTACACTTGTAGGCTTCTGTAGTTAACCTGAAGTGCTTACTGTAGTTGTACTCTTTAGGTTACACCTTAGTTGCTTCGGTAGTTAACCTGTAGTTACACCTGTTGGTGCTTTGTAGTTACTCCTGGTATTGCGTCTGTAGTTACACCTGTAGTTGCTTCTGTAGTTACACCTGTGTTCCACCTGATGCTTAGTACCTCCTGTAGTGCTTGAATATCTGTAGTCTTCTGTCGTGGTACACCATGAGTTCTCTTCTGTAGTACACCTGTGTCCTTCTGTAGTTAACACTTGTAGGCTGATCGGTAGTTACACCTGATAGTTCTTCTGTAGTTTACACTGTAGTTACTTTCTGTAGTAGTTACCTGTAGTTGACTTCTGTAGTTACACCTAGTTGCTTCTGTTAGTACACCGTATAGTACGCTGGCAGCTGTGGTGGGCTTGTAGTTACTCCTGTGGTTGATCTCTGTAGTTACACGTGTGTAGTTGCATCTTAGTTGTACACCATGTTAGTTTACCCTGTCGTTGCTTCTGGTACAGCTGTGGTTGCTTCTGTATTTACTCTGTGGTTGCTTCTGTAGTGTGCGATCGTTGTTGCATCTGAGTTACACGTGTAGTGCTTCTGTAGTTAACCGAGACTTAGTAGTTACCTTTGTACGTCTGTAGTTTACAGCACTGTGGTTGCTGGAGTAGTTACCCAATGTCGGTGCTTCTGTAGGTAACTCCTGTAGTGTGTGCTATTATCTTATTGTATGGAGTTACTCCTGTGAGTTGTTCTGTAGTACACTGAGTACTTCTGTTAGTATCTCCACCTTGTTGTTCTGTGGACACAACGTAGCAGCTTTCTGTAGTTGTCTTGTAGTTACGGTTCTTTAGAGACTCTGAGTGTAGTAACTTCTGTAGTTGCGTCTTGTAGTTGCTCCTGCAGTAATTCCTGTAATTACATTCAGACAACGACATTTATAAATATGGTACAACGTTACACAACAGACCGTACTGTACATACTACACGACTAGTATATACACACTTCCTACGATATCTCTACATGAAAAACGGTACTTACTACAAATCTACATTTCAACACTGTACCTACTAAACGTTTCCACAGAAGCATATAAAAACCTACTGATACCTCTCCACACACACACTAACCTACGAAATTCAGACTCAACCCACCAATTACCCGATAGTTGCTTCTGTAGTTACACCTGTAGTTGCTTCTGTAGTTACACCTGTAGTTGCTTCTGTAGTTACACCTGCAGTTACTTCTGTAGCTACACCTGTATTTGCTTCTGTAGTTACACCTGTAGTTGCTTCTGTATTTACTCCTGTAGTTGATTCCGTAGTTACACCTGTAGTTGCTTCTGTAGTTACTCCTGTAGATACTTCTGTAGTTACAC
>WSYH01014981.1:0-14845 GCA_036426205.1 Ascaphus truei
TATTACACATTTGTGTAAGTAGTTTTAGTATGTATGAGTATGTTTGCTTTAGTATGTGTTAGTATTATTGAGTGCTAGTGAGTTTATACAGTATGAATTAAAACTCTTTGGAATGAGGGTATTAGAGGTTACATTGTATCACTTGTTACAGGACCCCGCTACAGGTTAGAGCACCGGGATCACTGTACTAGGGCCGGAAGAGGAAGCCATAAACAGTAGGCCGTACGGTACAGTAGTTGGTCAATTGCTGGATTAAACCTAACCTAGCTGCCCGGTTGGACCCCAGATGGACCACTCGGTTAAATAGGTTGGGGCCCCGTGGTGGGAAGGGAGAAGTGTGGGAGAGGGAGAAGAGGCCAGGGGAATTATGAGGGAGAAGGGCAGGGGGGATTAGAGGAGGAGGGGGATGTAGAGAGAAGAGGGGGGGAACAAGGGAGGGAGGATTGGAAAAGGGGGCAGGTGAAGAGTGGCGAAGAGGCGCGAAACAGGAGGGGGGAGGAAGAGAGTTCTCTCTCCCCTTGCTTTTTCTCCGCCTCTTGCTGAGGGGAGAGAGAGCTAAACTGATTTACTTCTTTTTCCCCGCGTTGGAACTGGGGGGGGACAAACCTCGCGACTGATTTTGTGAGAACTAAGGGTAGAGCTGTGGGAAGAAGTGAGAGAGCTGGGGTGAGAGGACATGGGGATCCAAGTTGGAGAAAAACAGTGGAAAGCTGGGTCCCCTATAGCGTGATGCGTCAGACAACCTTTTCCAGGGGAAAATTTCCGTTCACTGGGCGTCTACGAACCCTGGTTTACTGATAACCTACTCTTTTTTTTCGGAGCACCTTGTAAGGGGTAGGAGAGACTTTTATAGGGACTGTGTACTGGTCTCCTGACCATGACCTCGTTTTACGGCTGGATATGACTGAGCTACTGTTGATGTTTTTTAAACTGTGTAACACTATTTATTTTGTCTACTGTGATCGGATTCCTGTGAACTACATTTCCCCTATGAGAGGAGTTCTGTGCGCTCCGTGTATCCTCTGTTTCCACTGAGGGATAGCAAATTCCTGCACACAAGTCAGACTCTCCTCTTGGTGATATTAATTTCCTTTATGTTTCATTGTTTTGATATTTTGGGGGTTTGCGCTTACGTTTCCGGTACCAGTCTACGAGGTAGAAGACAGTTAAGACATTGATCCCCTCCTCCCACCACTAGAGAGCTGGTATGAGGTTTTCAAAATCCGTCCCGGGATTTCTGAATCCAGACCAGGATTTGCTCTTGCTCGCCCCTGTGGCAGGATCTATTCATTTTTGCTTGTGGCAGCTTCCTTTAAAAGGACAGGCCCTGTAAGGGAAGTGCCGAGCAAAGTTGCAGTTCATGCAATGCACTTACCTTTGGTCTTTCTCGTTACCAGACCGGCTACGTACCACAACACCCGTCTCCCGCTGAACCTCGACCTCGCATTTACAGATTACGCCAATTCTGCTGCCAGCCCTCGGCTTATGACTCACCACTCTATCAGGACTCTGTCCCTCGGCTCAGATCGGTTCTTTCATATACCTACCGTAGCCCTGCGGCCGTTTCTGCTTGAGTCGAGCATCGTTTACAGCTTTTGTCAGCACAAATCCTCCACTCACCCCCTCCACACACACACCCACTGGGCTCGGGGGTGGAGCTATTAGCAGTATATTGTCTGCATTATGGAATATTTACCGAGGTAACAGTCTTTTCTCCAAGTTGCTGAGTAGGAATGTTGTCTGTGTTGCTCTTAAGAGAGATAAAAGCCTCACAAGGCACTTCTGAGGTTTGATGCAGTAAAAGTATTCTCATCTCCCCGTTGCATACTCACATTTTTCCTCTTGGGTGTCCAAATAAAATCCAACATCGGTGTGAACCTCCTGACTTTTATTATGAAACTTCCTGTGTAGATAATATTTTCATAGCCCATATTCCTTGCTCTCATAAAGCTGACACCCCACTTGGATGTAACAAGAGAACGGATAATCACACTGCCTTCCCAAATAGAGTTGAAGTGGACATGGTAGGTCCCATTATTAAAATCCTCACTCCTCCATGATGCCCAGCCGCCAAGATTTGGGAAAAGATCCGTGCTCTTAGAATTCTCCGTCCATAGGTCTCCTGTGACCAAATAACAAACATGTCAACTTGGCAGTTAAAGTGTCTCCAATACAGTACGTGCCCCTGATTAATATGACGGCTCTGCTCTTCTTAGCGCTGGTTGTACTGGCTATATGTGGGTGAAAGTGAATCGGGATTGGAGATTTATATCATTGAGTATTTGATTATTTTTAGGTTAATGTCATTATGTCCAGAGTTGTGATGGGTTCTGTATGTTACAACACGTTGGATGGCTCTTCTGCAGATTTGATTTGCAGAAATCGAAGAGTCACCGTAAAAGGGACAATAACAACATTATTCTATGTGGTTGTTACGTTCAGAGACACATCTTAGCATCCGAAATAAGGAAATACATCAAACGTGTACGTTATTCAATGAAGAACATACCTGGACTAAGTTTTGATGAAGTGTGAAGCTTAGCACAAGAGGGCACACAGTGCAAAAGCCAAAATGGTCTGTTGTTGGGACCTATGGGACATATTAGTGGATCAAGGTTCTGCAAGAGAAATAATAGTGTATGTGCTACCATTGGATAGGAGGAAACTACCACAGAGGATGAGAGGGAAAAGCTGCGAGTACATGTGAATCTATTTGAATGATAACCTAGACTTGAGTAGAGGATTTTATTGAGGTAGATAGGGTAATGATATGAGTTCATTGGCTATGCCCGTTAGAGATAAAGGTCTTAGAATTCTGAGGTTCCATCACAGTGATAGAAGAGGAGTGTGTTAATTGTTCAGCATAGAAAACAAAGACCTGAAAGGGGAGGAATATTGAATAATAATATTTTTTGCTCCTTAATAGAGGTGCAGAGAGCACTGCAACTGTATATTTATTTTTCGGCACATGACCCCCCATAGCGCTTACACTCAAACTGTTAATGCTTGGAGCACAGAAAGATAAATGACTTTCCAGGTCACATTATAGGTGGGAGAAATGGTCAGAATGACATCATACCAAGCAAAGCCAGATAATGTATCAGAAATCGAGCCTTATTTAATAATGAACACAAGGTTCAAATATAATAAATCAGGATTGTTTATTTCCATGGGACCCATTGAAAAAGTTCATTCTCAATCCTCATTGAATTGCCACCAGCAACATATGGACAGCTGAGTTCAGCATTCTGCAATTCTCTATGGGGCCTATTCAGAAAGCAGTGATAAATCAGTGCTTTGCGTCCACTATGGGGCCTATGCCACTAAGCGCCGGAAAAAATAAATTGTTGGGCTCTTAAAATGCCAGTTTTTACAGCGTTGCTATCACCGTAGGACAGAAGCCAGGAATACCTGTGTACAACATTTGCAAAAACTGCCGAGTACGGCGTGTGTGATGATCGCTCTCTGAAAAGGGCTCACCCGCCGATTTCTTTCTGCTGCAGAGAGGGAGCCGCCTCTCCCTGCACAAATCTCGCCAGAGATCAAACATTTGTTAATATAACATTAAATACTGTTTATTGAGCAGGGGGTCTCCGGAGCAGGACCTCATTATTTGATCGGGGACCCCCGTGTCCCGAGATTCAGGCCCCGTTATGGGGTGACGGTATGTCCTATGCATTTTATTCCCACAGTCACTTGACGCGGGACATTTAAATGCATAATAGGATGCCGGCACCCCATAACGGGGCCTGTATCTCGGGAAGCAGGGGGTCCCCGGACCTCAAATCCAACAAGGTTCTGCTCCGAGATCCCTGCTACAATACACTATATTTAAAACCCAAATACATTTTTACAAATCGTTACCGTAGCAGCTATTGCTATGGTAATTAAGCGTTTAATGTAATTTATTAATAGCGTGTGGGGCAGGTGGTCTCCCTAGATGAACAGCATGATTTTGCCTTGGGGAACCTGCGTTCCCGAGTTAAAGGCCCAGATATGGGGGGCTGTACGGTATCTAGTGTCATTATTTGAATCACCAGTCATGTGACACAGATGATTAAAAATGGCGGCGATACCGAACGGATGCCCCATACCAGGGCCTGTAACTCGGGAAGCAGGGGTCGTGAGCGTAAATCAAAGCACTTCAGCTCAGGAGACCCCCCTCTCCGACCACTATTAAAAAAATTACATTAAAGCAGCTCATCACCTTAGCGGATAGCGCTAAAAAAAATGAAGGGGTTACGGCACAATAGCAGGTTTATTGTGGCAGAGGGGGTGACCCTTCACTCACCCCCCCTCTGGCCCAATAACATTACAATATGTACTACCACCATACACCAACCACCACCTCCTATGCCCCACATAAAAATATTTAAAAAATGTTGCACAGGATTGATGCAGGGGCTGGCGGGGGTCCCTGGTGGCCCTCGAGTGTCCGTGGGCCTCCAGGTAGTCCCCGCGGTGGTGCCTGTGGGTATCTGGAGGCCCTAGGGTGGACAAGGAAATGGAAGCAGCACACAGTCTTTCAAAGTTGCAGTTTATGTGCCACCAAAGGTCCAACGTTTCGGCAATAGATTGCCTTATCAAGGAGAGGGTAAGGAGAGCCCTCTCTTGATAAGGCAATCTATTGCGAAACGTTGGACCTTTGGTGGCACAATAAAATGCACCTTTAGAAAGACTGTGTGCTTGCTTCATTTCCTTGGCTAAGTTACTTTTGGGATGTGAGGACCTCCTCTGGACACAGCGTACCTGCAGATAAGTACCCCCCTCCAGCTCCAACCAGCGGGGCAGTACTTCTGATATGGCCTAGGGTGTCTGGGGCCCTGGTGGTCCCTGTGGCTGTCTGAGGGCTTTCGGTGGTCCCCGCTGGTGTCTAGGGGCCACTGGGTTGTCCTGCGGGTTGTTGGGGGTCTTGGGTGGTCCCAGCAGGTCTGCTGTATCAATTATGCGGGCAATTTTTTATAACACGTTGCAAAATCATACACCCCCCCCAGTACAGTAATGGGCAAAATACTATTATCCAGATATTGGATAATGCTCATTCCCTATAAAATCAAACATTAGCCAGACAGAATAAAGTAATACAATGTTCAACTTAATCCTGCCATCATGAAGGGTGTCCCATCAGATTGCAGGTCCATGTCCTCCGTTGCCAGAAAGAATACAAGAAATAATACAATCTAATGGCTCTAACACTTAATCAAATAGTGATTAATAACCACTATAGTAATAAAAGGCCGCTGGGCCGCTATAACAACCCACTACCCATTGATTGCAAGTGGTACATCATACCCATATAATATGGGCATGATAAGCACCATAGCAGTCAATGGTCACCCTAATAAAAAGCATGAAGGCCAAAAAACACAATAAAAGATATACACAGTACCTAAACACCAAATCCACTGAATAAAAGCACTAGCCAACCAATTAAATTCATAAATAAAAGCACTAGACAACCAACCAATCAAATAAATGAATGAAGCTATAACCAACCAATCAATTGAATAAAAGCACTAGCAACAAACAATTTATTAATTTTAACACACTAGCCAACAAATCAATTAATTAATAAAACCACTAGCCAACACATCATTAAAAAGGTAGTCAACAAAATAAAGAAGAATTAATTAAAAACACTAAACAATCGGAAAATAAAATAAAACAAGCCATCCAAATTATAAACAATTTAAGTCAAACAACATCAAAATACAAAAAACAATCAATGAAAAACAATCATTTGCCAAAAAATTAATTGGCTTTCACTGTATTTATACTGTACCCTAAACTGATACAGATTAATACATTATCAGTCAATGGGATGAAAAACATAAAACTAACAAAATACAATCAAACAACCTTTAAAAATAAAATTACATACATTCAATATTTTTCTTACCTTTAGAAGCGTTTTAGAAGCGTTGACCCCCGAATCCCGTCGATTCTGCAAGCTTGCTACCACGACGTCATCAAAGTCAATCCACGCCATCCACCTTGAAGATCCGGAACAGGTAACAAAAATTCTTCTCTCTTTTATCTTTCTATTGCCATCTTCTTTCTTCATCTTCATTATTTATCTTTTCTTAATCTTCTATCTTCATCTGTCAATCCAAAAAACTATGGTAAATCCAGAACAAGATGTTCTCTCGTTGTCTTCTTCCTGTTAAATGAGGCGTCCAGGCCTTATATAGGGGCCTGTGATGTCACATAATTGCCAGACAGATGCACAGGCAGTCTACCAGGGGAAACTATGTCTGAGGGTCAATGGTATAGTAGTATGTTAATATGGAGTCCATCACAATAATAAGATGTTAATGTGTCCGTACTTTGATTCTTTCAGAAACTACGATGCAATGAAAGTATGGAACCAGTGCTCGCCCGTAATATAATACAATCGCCCCTCCCCTTCAGCATTTTCAGCTGAACCCCAGTAAAGTTCTGAATATGACAGCAAACTATTTGCCTCAAAATTTGCTTAAGCCCCAACAAGTGTCTTGACACAGTCCAGGAGACGCTACTGACAACTGAAGTTTTATATTTATTCTTTATGAATAAGGGGGTTACGTATAAGGCAAAAGTGGAGCAATTCTGGTGCAAAACACTGCACCAGATGTTTAGATGAAAAAATGTAATTGATGTTTTAAGATTTTTTTTTAGACAATTATTTCCCCCCAGAATTAACAAAATTTGCCTTCATAAAGCAAAGGGCTGAGTACCGGGCATTTTGGTGAATTCTTCTACCCTATTATGGAAACTAATTACATAGGATTCAGGAGCAAAGGTAAATCGGCCCCTACCCAACTCAGAACAGCCTCACACCTGTAACACCATCAGCCAACCTCTTCCTTCTCTTCCAGAGGAATACATGTATGTTACAGTATGTGTACAGTGTGTGTATGTACAGTACGTGTGTATGTAGAGTAGTGTGTACAGTGGGTGTATGTAGAAGTATGTGTATGTACAGTGTGTGATGTAGAGTAGGTGACAGTGTGTGTATGTTCCATATGTGTATAGACAGAATGGGTGATGTAAGTATGTGGTAGAGCATGTGCGTATGTACAGTAGTGTGTGTCTAGAGATGTGCGTATGTACAGTTGGTGTATGTAGTGGTGTAAGTACTTGTGTGTATGTACAGTGTGTATGTACAGTGTGTTATGTACACTGGTGTGTGTGTGTACGTATGAATATGTACAGTATGTGTATGTACAGTATGGTGTGATGTACAGTAGGCACAGTGTATGTGCAGTGTGTATGTACAGTATGTGTGTATGTACAGTGTGGTAAGCACAGTATGTGTGTATGTACAGTGTGATCTTACAGTATGCATGTATGTACAGTGTATGAATGTACAGTATGTGTGTAGTACAAGTGTGTACAATGTTTGTGTGTACAGTATGTACAATGTGTGTGCACGCACAATATGTTTGTGTACATATGCGTGTGTGGGTACAGTGTGTGCATGTACAGTTGTCTGAATGTACAGTATGTGTGTATGTACGTACAGTGCTGTGTGAAGATGATTGTGGGTTTACTAGTGTGTGTGTTCAGTGTGTGTGTGAGTGCACAATATGGGTGTGTACAGTTATACTAGTGTGTGTGTGTACAGTATGTGTGTGTGTGTGTGTACGTACAGTGTGTGTGTAGTACGTATGGGTGTATGTACAGTATGCATGTATGTACTGTGTGTACAGTATGTGTGTTAGGTACAGTGTGTGTATGTACCGTATGTGTATGTACAGTGTATATGTACAGTGGATATGTACAGTGTGTTTATGTACAATATGCGTGTGGTACAGTATGCTATAGGACACTATGTATACAGGTGTGGTGTTCAGTATGTGTGTTGTATGTAAAGTAAGTGTGTGTACAGTGTGTGTATGTACAGATGTGGTATGTACAGTATGTGTGGATGTACAGTAGTGTACATGTGTATGTACAGTATGCATGTAAGTACAGTGTGTGTATGTAAAGTATGCGTGTGTGTACAGTATGTGTGTATATACAGCAAGTGTGTATGTACAGTGTCTCTGTATGTGTACAGTATGTGTCTGTATGTACAGGATGTGTGTGTACATTATGTGTGTGTGTACAGTATGTGTGTGTGGGTGTACAGTATGTGTGTATATACAGCAAGTGTGTATGTACAGTATGCATGGATGTACAGTGTGTGTGTGTATGCACAGTATGTGTGTTTTGTATGACAGTGTATGTAAGCACAGTATGTGTGTATGTACAGTATGCATGTATGTACAGTGTATGAATGTAAAGTATGTGTGTATGTACAGTGTGTGTGTGACAATATGTTGTGTGTGTATATATGCGTGTGGGTACAGTGTTGTGATGTACTACATTGCTAAGTGTAGTATGTTACTGTATGTGGACGTGTGTGTGTGTGTATGCACAGTATGTGTGTATGTATGTACAGTGTATGTAAGCAAGTATGTGTGTACGTACAGGTATGCATGTATGTACAGTGTATGAATGTAAAGTATGTGTGTATGTACAGTGTGTGTGTGTGTGTGCACAATATGTTTGTGTGTGTACAGTATGCGTGTGTGTGTGTGGTGTCTGAATGTACAGTATGTGTGTACAATGTGTGAATATGTATAGTGTGGCTTGACTGCTCCCTGCGCCCCCCACCTAGGTTTTCAGGACATCCCAGCTTCAGCACAGGTGTCTCAATCAGCTGTGTTTAAGCAGGGACTGATTGAGCCAACTGGGCTGAAGCAGGTGGCTCAATCCTGAAAACCTGACCTGTTGAGGGGGCTTAAGGACTGGAGTTGAGCCCCCTGCCTTAAGGGATTGAAACATTGGTCCAAATTTTCTATGCACAATATTATTAATTTAAATAATACCTTGTGCCTTTTTGCATTATTTTGTGCTTTCAACAAAGTTTGCCATATTTACAATTATTTTAAGGCAAGTACAGTAACTCATTGTATTACCCCTTCACCATCGGCTAGTAAAGTGTATAATATCAAACTTACATTAGGTGTCACAATATACAGTGATCTTTCTATAGACAGTATTTCTACCTACTATAGAGTCCTCTGGGGATCAGATTCTCCGGCATTAAATCAATGTGCAATTTCCTTTTAATATGTACATTTTAAGAAATTCTCTATCACTACATTTGTTTAGGGCACACGCTTTTGCCTGAAAGGTTTCACATTCGGTGACATTATTAGACCCCTAACGCTTGGTGGCGAAACATTTCACAGGGAAGAACATTTGGGAAGAAAACACTTACATTTTCGCGAAGGCATTTTGAACAGTTTCATTCATCTCTAATAACTGGAATGTATTTTTAAAGTAAACAATATATATACATAATATAATATTTTCCTTTGCTGTAGACTGAGTGTAATCATATAATGAGTATTATTATATACAGACACATAGAAAATAAATCACATTAATATGTGCACTTTCACCAGTTATTATCAAAGTGTGATGCTAGTTTCCAAATACAATAACCACTACTTTTTGTATATATACAAACTTACAGTTCCATGTTTTTGATAACAATTCCAAGATTCGTTTTATTTAAAAAAAAAAAAAAGTTATTTCCCATCCTACATATTGTACAAATCATTTTAGAATACCTTTTCCTTCTATAAAATCGTGAAAATCACCAGTATGGTTTTTATTTCTACCTTTAATCGCTGCTCTCCCCCTTTCCCTTACCTGCTGCTCCCTCTTCGTAATGCAGTTCTTGTGCTGTACCTGTAAATTCAGTGTATTCACCTGTACTCCCCAGGGAGGTGCTGTATGCAAAGCGTGCTTAATGGGAGGACGATATACAGTGCAGTGTGCATCCATAAAAGGGACATCTAACATATTCACTTTACTGTATACTAAACAATATGTACACATGCACATATATAACATACACTGTATATATAGTATATAAACCCCCAATGTGTTAGCCTTCCTGGGACATGATATCACTGTCAATTGATACATCTTTTACAGCAAACATGGCAATATCCTTGTTTGTATTCTTTAGTTCACTGTTATTAAACTAACTCTCCAAGCACCCAAATTTGGTCAATTCACGAGACACTTTGTAGACTTTCTAATTATCCAACAGTAAGTGCGCTGTGGCTATCCCTGCAATGGCTTGCCATTTCCATATGAGAGATCAGAACTATAGTAGTTTGATCAAGTAGAATTTACTGCAAGCTGGTATACACACAAGATAAATATGGCTACCTGTTTGTAGTCAAATAATTGTTGGTGAATACAGTGGTCATTCTAAAAATATCACCATAATCCTCTTTCCTAACACCATATGTTTATATTGACCATTAGTGAAGCTAGTCCCATATTTTATTTAACTTGGCAACTGACCATCACAAATGTTTAAGTAATGGAATGCATTTGTTGATTGGCAACAATATGGCAATTTATTTCCATTCTGGCAACTTTAATCTAATACTTGAGCCGATTTTTGCCAAGAAAACTCACAGCTTCTCACGTTTATGTCCCAATGCTCTCAGTGCTGATTTTAGTTATTAACTAAAGTATATTAAGCAAGTTATTAAGTAATTAAGCAAAATATATTTAAGTGACTCACACCCCATACTTCCTACAGTATAGTGACAAACCTAAGGCCTGTTGTGAAGAAGAGGATACTGGGGTCAAGCCCAACAGGATCAGAACCCACACGCTCGGCTATTAAGAACAGCAGCGCTAGCAGTGTCACAAACTAGCTGAGGGGCAGTTCTGCTGGTCACAGCAGACTTGTGTTCTCTACTTCTCCCTGCTGACCCCTGTAGCCTCGTCTCTCCTGATCTAGGATATTTGGTCGCGGACGTGTTGCTGCGATCAAATCACCGCTGGCGTTTAGTCACCACTTACCTCGCTGCTGGGACATATCTCCGCCGCTCGCTTAGCCGCCAAGGTAACCTCTAACCTTACCCTTTACTCTAAAAACCCTAATCTTAACCCCTAATACTAACTCTACTCCCTACGTTAAAAACCCTAACCCCTTACCCTAATACTCAACCCCAAGCCCTTACACTAAACCCCTTATTCTAATCATCTACCCTAAAAACCTTACCCCTTACCTTTGAACCCCAATCCTTTAATCCCTACCCCAACTGCTAAAAGCCCTTAAAATAACTTACCGGCTACCCCGGCCGGCAGAATATCCCCCCCGCTGTGCTTGGCACCGCGATGTCTGGGAGAGAGGCCAAATGCCCCGCTTTTTGAGTTTATGCCCTCCTGACCCAGTTTCTGCCCCCACGGCCACTTTCTCCTTTGTCTGCTGCACCTCTCCTCCCCCTCCAGCCCCAGCACTAGCCAGGTCTCCGGACATGCAGCCAAACAAAGGCTTTCTCTTGGCTTTGCGCTATGTATGCACAATCACTTGTTTATTCTTAGGTACAGTTTACACACACAGGAATAAAGAATCACAGTTACAGGGTATACAAGGGGCATATAAAAATGGGGTTGCCTTGGGGGCCGTTGGCCAGATGAGTCCCAGGAAAGGACGGACAGGGGTCTGGGACGGGCTTAACCTTTATTATGCTGGTCCCTGGGCCTCTTTCCATCACATACAGCATCTCCCAATATTGTTATCATGGCATAACATACAGTATATTGCTAAGTTAAAGCTGCAGCATCTCCCAAAATCAACTTTAATCTAAGCACATGAGAAGATGACTAACTACAAGCACAAAGGGTTAATGATTGCAGCTGTATCTGGGAGACTCTATAACTAGAACTACTTCTTCTCCCAAACCCCCTGCCTGTCTCAGCCTCATTGTATATTGGCTCAGTCTCCCGTGTGACTGCAGTGCCATCTTCAGACTGGAGTTAGCGCAGGGGTAGCCATCTCCAGTCCTCAAGGGCCACTAACAGGTCAGGTGTTGAGGATATCTCTACTTCAGCACAGGTGGCTCAATGAGTTCCTGCTTCAGCACAGGTGGCGCAATCAGTCCCTGCTTCAACTGAGCTTCGGATTGAGCTACCTGTGCTGAAGCAGGGATTTCCAGAAAACCTGACTTGTTGGTGGCTCTTGAGGACTGGACTTGGCCACCTCTGACTTAGAGAATTGTTGTCATTAACCTGACATGTTGATCAGTGTGAGAAAAGGGATGGAAGTATTCCTAACCATCAAACTTACACCCAGGGCAAAGCAAGGAGTGTCATCTAAATAAGAATTAGGATTCAATAATTAGGAACCATGATTATAGTTATTAAATATGATGAGTCAAATGTATAAATGTTTTCATTGTACAGTTCCTGTTCCACTTGAACAGGACGGAAACATTCTTTGAAATAAACTGGCACTTCTGAGCCTCTATAGGATGCTAACAAATTATCTGCACTTTTCAGTTCTGCTTTAAATAATTGTATATTGTAACTTATCACTTGCTGTAAAAATGAATGATGGTAACAATGGAAAATGTGGAGCATGGAGAAGAAAACACCTGAATTGCAGCAAAGACGACACCCCAATGAGGGTCTCCCCACTATGCATCCCCATCACTGCACCTGTCCAATAAGACAGCGTGGAAAAGGCAAACACAGTGATTGTCAGCACCTCCCCCTGTATCTCCGCTGTGGGTGTCTGTTTGCTGATATCTCCCCCTGTATCTCCGCTGTGGGTGTCTGTTTGCTGATATCTCCCCACACTTCAAAAATTTGTCTTTTCTTGAAAAATTAAAAAAACAGATATGTGTAATGTTTTTTCCATATTACAATAACACAGAATAAACTAGTTGCGTAGCCGAAAAAATATTTTTTCTGGTTAGGTTGCGCTGGTGGGAGCGGGGGGGGGGGGGGTGTTCCTTCATATGTCTGGGCTTCAATGTTTCTGTTGGCCGCCCAGACCACG
Organism: Ascaphus truei; assembly: GCA_036426205.1. Taxonomy (NCBI): domain Eukaryota; kingdom Metazoa; phylum Chordata; class Amphibia; order Anura; family Ascaphidae; genus Ascaphus; species Ascaphus truei. The sequence goes on from WSYH01014981.1 coordinate 12,848, forward strand.
CAGATGATACAGGGGGAGATATCAGCAAACAGACACCCACAGCATGAGAAGTACAGGGGAGATATCAGCAAACAGACACCCACAGCAGAGATACAGGGGGGAGATATCAGACAACAGCACACCCACAGCAGAGATACAGGGGGATATATCACAAAAACGACACCCACAGCGAGTATACAGGGGAGATATCAGCAAACAGACAGCCCACACAGAGAGATACAGGGGGAGATATCAGCAAACAGTACCCACAGCATAGATACAGGGGAGATATCAGAAACAGACCCCCAGCAAAGATACAGAGGGAGATATCAGCAAACAGACACCCACAGCGGAAGATACAGGGGGTGAGATATCAGCAAACAGACACCCAACAGCGGAGATCACAGGGGAGATATCAGCAACAGACACCCACAGCGGAGATACAGGGAGATATCAGCAAACAGACACCACAGGAGATACAGGGGGTGATATCAGCAATACAGACACCCACAGCAGAGATTTACAGGGGAGATAATCAGCAAACAGGACACCCACAGCAGGAGATACAGGGGGATATATCAGCAAACAGACCCCACAGCGAGATACAGGGGGAGATATCATCAAACAGACACCCACAGCACAGATACAGGGAGAAGAAAATGGGGAATATCAGCAAACAGACACCCACAGCGGAGATAAGGGGGAGATGGATATCAGCAAACAGAACCCACAGAGGAGGGAGATTAAAGGGGGAGATATCAGCAAACAGACACCCAATTGGAGATACAGGGGTTGTTGAATCAGCAAACAGACACCCACACGGGAGATACAGGGGGAGATATCCAGCAAACATACACCCACAGACAGAGATACAGGGAGATATCGCAAACAGACACCCACAGCAGAGATACAGGGGAGATATCACAAACAGACACCCCACACGAGATACAGGGGAGATGACGCAAAAGCAGCACACCCACAGCGGAGAATACAGGGGAGATATCAAGCAAACAGGGCACCCCACAGCAGAACAGGGGAGAATCAGCAAACAACACCCACAGCAGATGATACAGGGATATCAGCAAACAGACACCACAGCAGAGATACAGGGGGAGATATCAGCAACAAAACCCACAGCAGAGATACAAGGGGGATGAGATATCACAAACAGACCCCCACAGCACAGATACAGGGGGATGATATCAGCAAACAGACACCCACAAGGAGATACAGGGAGATTCAGCAAACAGACACCCACAGCAGAGATACAGGGGAGATATCAGCAAACAGAACACCCACACAGAGATACAGGGGAGGAGAATCAGCAAACAGACACCCACGCATAGTAACAGGGGGAGATATCAAGCAAAACAGACACAACAAGCAGAGGCGAAACAGGGGGAGTATATCAGCAAACAGGACACCCACAGCATATATACAGGGGATGATATCAGCAAACAGACACCCCACATAGGATACAGGGGGAGATATCAGCAAACAGATAAACCCACAGCGGAGATACAGGTGGAGATATCAGCAAACAGACACCCACAAGCTGGAGATACAGGGGGTGATATCAGCAAACAGACACCCAACAGCAGAGATACAGGGGAGATATCAGCCAAACAGAAACCCCCAGCAGAGATAACAGTGGGAGATATCAGCAAACAGACACCCACAGCAGAGATACAGAGGGTAGCTATCAGCAAACAGGACACCCACAGCGCGGAGATACAGGGGAGATTATCAGCAAACAGACCCACAGCAGAGATACAGGGGAGATATCAGCAAACAGACACCCACAGCGGAGATACAGGGGGAGATATCAGCAAACAGACCCCCAGATAGATATACCGGGGAGGATATCAGCAAACATACACCCCAGCGGAAGATACAGAGGAGATATCACAAAACGACACCCACAGTGGAGATACAGGGGTGATATCAGCAACAGACACACCCACAGCGAGATACAGGGGAGATATCAGCAAACAGACACCCACAGCCGAGATTACAAGA